>WEKX01004112.1:44091-51591 GCA_013390025.1 Pitta sordida | reverse complement strand
AGGGACGGTGACTCCACCACCTCCTTGGGCAGCCCATTCCACTGAGTGATCACTCTCTCTGTGAAAAAGTTCCTTCTAGACAAGCCACTACTGCATCACTGCTGGCCCACGGTGGACCTGGCCCCACTGCCACATCGCTGGGGCTGCCACCCTTGCTGCCCGGCTCCGCTGTCTCCCAGAGCGTCACAGGGTAGCAGCCAGCTAGAGCCATAAGAGGCCCCACCACACCCCTCTGTCTGGTCCTGGGCTGCGGCCAGTGGCAGCAGCAGCAGCCCTGATGGTCCAGAGGACACAAGAGGTTGCAATCTCCCTCCCCTACCCAAACCAAAGAAATAAAAACAATTTTCAGTAGAAAAAACAGGTAACTCCAGAACCAGAAAGTTATCCTAAACCCATGACAATGACTTTACCAGCAATGAAATCTTGTGTTTAAAATGTTCTCTTTGCATTTTCCTTTTAAAAAAAGTAGTACTTATCCAACATGAAAGAGCAGTTCATTATTAAAAGAAGCAGATTAAAAGTTAAACAATTTCTTATTGTGAACACTTACGATATGTTTATCCAAACATGTAGATATATTCATACTATTGCTGGATATAATTTTATCCAGCTCTTAACTTTCAAAGCCATATACACATTACAATAAACAATAAATCAACATGTAACTATAAGGTATTTTAAACGATATAAAATCATATCTGTGAAAAAACGACTAATGTGTATGTGATGTGAATAAATTTCAGAGCAGTAACAATTAGATGAAGATTCACTGTGTCATATACATGTAAAGAAAGGCAGAGTGTTGCATACAGCCTCTTAAGTATCTGATTCAGGAGAATAAAATCATAGCTGCTTCAAAGAAATGTTCCCTGTGCTCTCCTGCTGACATGATTCAATCCTGGCCTGCAGGGATCACCACCTATTCTCCAGAAGTTAGGCTGAAATTGGCGGCACATTTCACATAGGCCACTGATAACTGTCATGTGGCAGCAACCTTCAGTCACAACTGACTGAGGTCAGACTGAAACTGGTCTCTCAGAGGTTAAAGGGTCTGTATTGTATTACCAGTGGTAGCCATGCAGTCACCACATTATAAATATTTAAAATAATTACACTTTGCTCCTCATAAACTTTATTCATTTGTGGGTGCCACTAGTTTCCAATTTCTTGATGACAGAAACTGAAACTCAGCTGAAAGTGAACTAAAAGAATTTGTTTTCCTTGTCTTTAAGTCAATTCAAATTGTTATTTACTCCGGTTTCAAAATGTACATACAGAAGAGTTGCTCCTGTAAAATGGAAAAAACAAAGGCTATTTCACATTCTGGACAATGTCAAATGTCTGTCTCTGTTTACTTTCTTCCAACAAATTCCCTGAAGTGACACATTGGACTATAGAGTAAATTTTCTGTGTTGTAAATAAGAACAGAGTCCTGGCTGGAGGAGGGAGAATTAAAAAGGTATTTTCACATGTTAGTGATGACAACATATAATTGACTTGCTGCTCTGTTTTGTTACGTTACTCAGTGGTTACGCTGTCATCAATGACTTATGAAATTAACTCACTCTCTTTGCACGTATGTCCTCTTTGTATGCCTTGGGTAAAGAAAAAGTGGCTTACTCCACCCTGGAAATATTTGACAAGTATATTGTCATCACTTAAGAAATATGGTGAAAATAAACAACAAAACTATGGGAAACGTAGGGGGTGTTCTGCATTAATCAGGGTGCTTTTAGAAAAAGTTTCATTTTTCTCAGGGCTCCACTTGCAGCACCAGCACCAGCCCGATCTCAGTAGCCCTACTTAACCAGCAGTAACCTCTCCAAATGCCTAACTGTACTAACCACCTATCTGTGATGGGATGTGGTTTCATTTGATGCGTTTGTTTGCTGCCATCTCAAAGTGCAAAAGAAAATTCTGAGAGGAGAGTTTAGCTTTGATCAAACAGCGAAACTTTATTACGTGCCCGTAAAGCAGCTGTGCGATAGATGAAAGTGAGACAGGAAAGGTGAACTAAAGAGAAGAGAGGGAAAAGGGTATATAGCTACCAGCAGATGACGAGTCCTCAAGGCGTCCCTATAGATCATCCTGATTCTCGGTGGGGGGGGCTAAAGTGCAGCTGCTAAGAAGTCATTTTTATACCAGGTGTTGCACCTCGGCCCTCCTCTGTCCCATGGACTTTTGCCAATCTCTGCCTTTCTTTACAATGTATGTCCAAGGAGGAGTGTCCGAGGTGTGGTCAGCTTCAGAGGTGAGTGGCCTTTTGCCAGGAGGTGTGTTTTCGTGTTATGATAAACAAATCCATCTTCTCGGACAGCGACTGTATGGTTCCCCAATTCTGGAGAACAGGCACAGCATGATTTGTTCCATCCCAGTTATCAGGAAGGGCACAGCACACTCAGTGCCGCACTGTTCATTGTTCTGGGTAATCTGCACCTTGGTTTCCATAGGAACCACATTCCAGTCTCAGTCCAGGGAGCAACACCTGGCAGCCACTGCATCCCAGACAGGTAGGCTGCTACAAACTCTTTTTAATATCTTAGCCTAAGGTTTTCGGGGTACCTACATTGTCCAAGTCCCTGATGACAATGTTGAGACAATATTCCTCTTATGACTGACTCTTACAGGAGGGAGCCTGCAGCATTTCACTGGCTGCCACAGCTGCCACTCATCCCCACACCGGCCTGGGAGCAGCGGGGCTGCAGCCCTGTCAGGGTTGATGCAGTCCCATCTCCCGCCGTCTCCCATTGGCCATGGAGGAGAGCCCATAGCGTGTCATTGGCTGCCGTAGCTGCTGCTCATGCCCGCATTGGCCCGGGAGCAGGGGGCCCAGGGCTGCTGAGGCATAGCCCAGCTGACCTCCCAGTGGAGGACACCTCTTCTCCCCAGCATTGCCCACAGCTTGAGCTCCCAGAACAGGACACCTCTCCTCCCTGGCACAGCCCATAGTTTGAACTCCCGTCTCTTGCTGGAGGGTGGGAGTGGACGCCCAGATTCCCCTTCTGAGCCCCAAGCTCCCCGAGTGCCCTGAGTCCCACAGCCCTCAGATTCAAACACAGTTTGACTTTTTTGTCAATTCCCCCATCAGCCACCATCTCCAAATCTGATACATAACGTGAAAACAGTCTATGAGCTCCGTGCGTTCCATCCAGAGGGACGCACTGCCCCACAGTGGGTCTTCAGCCCACCGCCACTGCGTGGAGGTTCAGCAGAGCTCTGCAGTTTGTTGGAAGCCTGGTGCCACTGCCGCCACTATGGGAGTGGAAACCCAAGACTCCACATGGCAGCAGCTTGGTTACAGGGACCCTCCCACCAATTCCCTGGGACTCCCCAGCTGGGAAGCAGCAAAACACAGTTCTTTCAGTCTCCTGAACCAAACAGCGCATGGGGCAGTCCCAGGAAAGGCCTTCAGCTCTCTGGAGTTGAGGGAGGCGGGGGTGATGGGTGGGGCTTAATTGTATACTCATGAGCTTGCTATCTTTGCAGATCGCTGTCTTTGCGGAGGGAAGCCAGACCTGAAGACCCATGTAACTCGGGGGATTACTGTATTATGAAGTAACAGTGGCCAAAGCATAATCTAAGTTGAAGATATGTTCCTGATATTTACTGGAGTATATAAATGTCAAAAGTAAACAGATAGAAAAAATAGTGTGTTAAAATCAATTTAACAAAAATAAATAATGGCACAAGTTATAAGAAACTAATCCTGGAAAAGAAGGATGAAGATGCTATTTACCAGTACCTTCAATTCTTCAAGTGAAAGAGCATACACATAAATATAAATTCATTAATATGCCCTATCACTAGAGATCTGAGAAGTTTTTCGATTGCAGTGCTTGCAGAAGTAAACACCCAAAGCCATGCCTCCTGATTTAGTATGAAGAAACATATTATGGAATGCATTTGCCATTATTTCACTTTTACTTCAGTCCCAGAAATAAAATTTTAGAATAAATGGAAGACTTCAAAGAAGAACTGAAATTAACCTACAGCTGCAATTACAGTGTGCCATAGCGAAGATGTCAAATTACTGTTCCATCTTGATCAGTATATCTGATCATAGTGGAAATAACAGAAATACAGTCATACCTCAGTAATTTGCGCTGTTATATTCGTGACCTCAGTGACTCGTGGAAATTTTTTGCATGAATCTTCCTCAGCGAGTCACAGAGCTTCCTGGTCTATACATGTGCTGTACCTCTGCTTTGCTGAGGGGCAGCGCCAGAACTCCCTGTGGGCTTGGGCTGGCATGCTCCTGCAGGGCAGGCTGGCGGTGCCTCTTGCTTGCTGGGGACAGCCACAGATCACTTCCTTATGAGTGTTGAGGAGGTTACGTGGTGTTTATAGTCCACAGCGCCATGAGATGGCCCAGTCCCGTGCCGCGGTGCCTTCCCCACTCCTGTGTGTCTCCATGACTGATCCCAAACAGGGAAGGGTTTTCTGTAGTCTAACGCACACCGCCACGGCATGCCTCAGGGCACGTGGGACCCCACGTGGGGATACATCAGTGCTGGCTACCCCCTCTGCCCTGCCCATCTCTGTGTGCTCTCAAGTGTTTGTCCCTTTGTCCCTGTCAACACCTTTCCAGAGAGCACCTGCAAACTGCGAGTGGGGACTGTCTGCGTGCGTGTGTCTGTGTCTGTGTGTTACTGTTTCTACGGCTACAGGCAGGGGAGGCGACACTGATAGCAGTGGAAGCCAAGCGCTAAGCACAGTGTGTGCCTGGGGAGTGCGTGCCCGGAGCACCTGATGATGGTGTCGCCCCAGGGAAACTGCCCCACAAAAGTGGGGTTGAGCTGGCTGTGGTGATGCTGGGGCAAGTGCTGTGTGCTGGGACAGGTCCATCATGTATTAGTATTAGACGATTTGCGGGATCCCAGGGAGACTCGAAACCTGGGAAAATGGAGGTATGAATGTATATACACCAATATGATGATGAAATACAGAATGTCATCCCTAACCAGTCTGTATGCCCATGCAAATGGAAGCACAATTGATGTCGTCTCTCCATGCTTGGAAGCAAGCAAACCTAAAAGGTCGGTCATACACATGAAGGTCACCAAAACCACTATGGAGCAGAACTCTACACCAGCAGTGATTTTATAAAAGGATATTTGGTTAGCTATCATTGATTGTATGTGACAATTTTGGATATGAAATTAGAACATTAGAACACACAACAAAGATGTCCAAATAACCTTGCCTTTCCAGCTGGTACACTCACAGAATCACAGAATCACAGAATATTATGAGTTGGAAGGGACCCACAAGGATCATCTAGTCCAACTCACCATCTAACACCCGTACAGAGACCGAGAGCACATCCCAGAGCGTAACACCAACCTAGATCCCTCACAGTCTAGCAGGCCACTCCGAGCTGGAAGGGGCCCCAGCGTCATCCTTGACATCATTGCTCTAGGAAGCCACATAAGTGGAGGTGCATTTCTCGGGAAAATTGAGTTTATTTCATCATCACAGCTGAGAAACCCAACAGTGTGAAAAACGGTGAACAGCTACTAGTTGCGAAAGCACACTGAATGTAATTGTACTTGGAATTAACCAAAGCAAAGACGAGCATGAAACCTTAGACTACTGGCTCTAAGACGAGTGGGGAGTATTTTGCTAGGGTGGTTAGACAATAAATAAAACAGGATTCTACCAGGAAATAGGAAAGGTCTCGTCACCAAATTCATTCTACAAATCCCCATTCTCTATGAGAGTAAAATTCAATTTTTGAATGTTCACTGAGAAAGATGTGTTAACAGAAACTGTGCCTTCCTCAGTGCCAATAATGCTTTCTGAAAATGGAAAAATTGGAAGAAACATAATCATACAAAGACCACGCAGAAATAGGGTATTAATGATTCCATCAAAAATCAACACAGAAATAATAACGCTGAGGTTATCTATGTAAAATATATGCCCCTGGAAAACTCAAATTGCAGACTGGACTTTGTGGCAGACCTGTAGAATGTTGCCATCCTTAACTTGATTATCAGATATAAAAGCTCATTTTGAAGCACAGATCTGGTCAGCTCCTCTCTTTAAAATTAGGCAAATAGACAGAAAACCTAACCAACCAGGTAAGTGCAGCATTGAAAGAAGTCTTGTATCTTATAGGATGTAAGATGCATACTCCACATTATGTATTTTTTTGTTCAGCAAGAACAAGGAGTTAACATATCCTTTATACATTTTCTAGAAAGGCAACAGTTGTATGAGCTTGAGTGACAGGGCACATTTCTGCCCATACTCTGATTGCACAGGCAGTGTATGAAATCCTGTTACTGGGGAGGTCCATGCTATATATGTGTATGTATTTTCCACTAATTACCTTTCATCCTGACCAGTCAGAGAGAGAAAGGAGACGACAAGGCATTTGGTGTTATTTGTGTTTGTGTGAGTGCTGCTCTTTTCTGTCTTCATTGATCTGTGTGGTTGGCCACTTCTATATGTGTATGCACTGTGTGTATACTTGCTTGTTCGCCTATTGCAAATATGTCCCCAGTCTTGTTGCTGCCTAGATCTGGGGGCAACTGCTGCAGCGGTTTCCCCTCTATGGAGTGAATGAGTGTATCCAAAATTTTCTTTGTGTAAAAAAATCCCCCTCAAACCAATAAAACTCAATTGGTCTACAAAACACATCAACTCATTGACCAGAATAAACTTCTTCAACAGATAGATAATTAACTGTTGAAGTACATCTGACAAGAACTAATTAAAATCTCTATAAACAGTGTTCACTTTTCTTAGAAGTATAACTGTCCAAATCAACACACAACCAAGAGAAATAACTGTGATCTTCTGTACGACTTTGTAAGATAAAAACAGAGACTTTGGGATGCCCCAGTGAGGCAGTCTCCATTGTGTTCTCTTATATCTTTATTCAAGGACTCTGCAAGTACTTACAAAAAGTAAAAGAAATCTAATCTTCCTGTACCACAAATCCACAAGGAGTATTCCCAGAATCTTGGTAACAAGGGATTACATCTGTCACTGGGGCAATTTTGTGGTGATTCTTGCAAGGAATTTTAACACTTCACGAAGAAATGTTAAAAAAAAATACGTGAAAGAAAAAGGAAAACTTTTGAAATATATAGGCTCCTCCTCATTCTAGTTACTAAATTAGCTAACTGAAACTGAGCTAGACCTCCATCATTCTGTTCTTCCCTTTAAAGCAAACTGCCAAAAAAAGGGTAAATTGCAAAGTTCAGCAACAGATATAGTATTAAAGAGGTATGGGCATTTCTGATATTCTTCACATACATCCACTTTGTCTGCAATATGTAGCCATGACATTTATGATGAAAGGTTTTAAATAAGTATAGGAGCAAGAATTTATTTTTTTTTAAAAAAAAGGAGAAACGCTATATAAAAACTAGGAATTACAGCTACAATCTGCCTCTTGAGGAGGAGACAGAAGAGCAAAAGTATTTATATTCATATCTTGACCTTGACTGACAAGCTGTCAGGTCCATCACATGGAGAAAATGCAGTTGG
>WEKX01004112.1:10290-24878 GCA_013390025.1 Pitta sordida | reverse complement strand
TGCACCAAAACTTCCAGCTCTTTCTGTTTATTACCCAGGCTGTGTGCATTAGCATACATGCACGTCCACTGCATTGCTGAATTCATTTTTGATTAATTTTTACCAGTTTCAGTGTCATCCCAAGTGACTGCTGGATCCCCTTCCCCCTTCAAACGTAATTTAAAGCCCTGTCAATGAGTCCTGCCAACCCGCGGGCCAAAACCCTTTTGTCCTTACTAGATAGATTCTGCCCACCAGAGTCTAACAAGCCAGGTTTGGCAAAGGATGCCTCATAAAACCCAATATTCTTCTGGTGGCACCAGTCTGTAAGAAATGTGTTAATAGTAAGAATTCTCCTATTCGTTTCAGGTTCCAAACCTGCCACTACAGGAATCTAGCAAAAAACTACCTGCATTCTTGCCCCATTGATCAATTGACCAAGATCCATAAATTCCTTAATTGCTCTGGATCCCTCTTTTGATGTCATCACTGATGGCTTGGACGACCAGCAGGGGATAATAATCAGAAGGTNTCTGGTGGCACCAGTCTGTAAGAAATGTGTTAATAGTAAGAATTCTCCTATTCGTTTCAGGTTCCAAACCTGCCACTACAGGAATCTAGCAAAAAACTACCTGCATTCTTGCCCCATTGATCAATTGACCAAGATCCATAAATTCCTTAATTGCTCTGGATCCCTCTTGTTGATGTCATCACTGATGGCTTGGACGACCAGCAGGGGATAATAATCAGAAGGTCGAATTAGTTCAGGGGACCTATCAGCAATAATGTAGATTCACACTTTAAATAAACCTAAGAAAACGCTTTATCAACTATATAGCAGAGCCATGTTGGAGCACTTAAAGCAACCAGCAAATGTGGAATCCTATTTACCTTCAGTAACCCAAAATAACATTGCATTCAATGCTGGTATGACAGAAAATTAAGAAAAAGTTTCCCAACGATGTCAGTCTGACTTCTGTGGAGTATGCCTTGATTCTATTACGGGAATTCCTTTCAGCAGTTTCATAGCAAAACAATTCAGACCCCTATCCCTTTGGACAGTCACTGAGAAGAAATGGCTGAATTTGTAATATGAAGGGCAGAGGAAAATTCCTGATGGCTGTGAACCTTCAAATGTCAATAATGATCTTGACTTTGGACATATGAAAGGTAAATGCTTATTTCAGAGGTCTCAAGTTTAGGAATGAAAAGTGGAAGGTTAATTTAACTGTTACAGACAAAAGGAGATAAATTTTGTCCACATTAGAAGAGAGAATCGCCCTCTAAAAAACAGATGCAAGAAAGGTCATCCTTCATATAGTTGAATTTGTCCACCCCTTAGCATCAGTAATGAAGAGAAGAAAGAAATTTTTATAGGTAGAAGAAGAAATAAACTGGTACTTAATATTTTAAAAGGAGAATCATTAATATATATAGTTCTAATTTTAAGTCCTACTGGACCATAGGGTCTCTGAAGGCAGACAATTTAAAACTCCTAAAGAAATATCTGAAATGCAGGATAAGGAGGAAAAAAAAAGCAGAAGCTNGTGATTCTGTGATTCTGTAATGACTATTGACTCTACAGTGCCTTTGACAAACTCTCTGATCAGTAGACATGTAATTTGACTTTGAACATTCAACTTCAGACCTAGATCCTTGGCCTTCTACAGAGGTATAAGTGTGTAAAGTATTATGCTGTTGTTCCCCTTATTCATCATTACACTTATCCCTCAAAAAAACCAGAAAGATTTCTACATCACACCCTGTGCATACCTTCAATGTGTAATATAAAAATTAGAGCAGTTTTCTAACATTTAGTGATAGAATGGAACTTTAACAGCAAGAGCTACAGACAGAAGAGAAAAAAATTATTGCAAATTTTAAAAAAGTGATCTACTCCTAAACTTTCTTACCCCAAATGCTGCCATCTTGCAGATGAAAAGGCTATGGTCTTAACTTAGGACAAAAATATGTGTGTTTGTTCATCATTATATTCTGGGATTCCACTAAAAACAAGCAAGCAAATTTTAAAAACCCTGAAATAATTTGATGGCTTTTTATTTCCATTAGAACCTAAAAACGCAATTTAGCAGAACACCAAAGTCCATGGATGATATTGACTTTTAGGGGAGGGGGGATGTTGGTTTTGGTTTTTTGTTTTGTTTTGTTTCAGTTTTTTGTTTCCAATTTTCCAGAGAAGTTGTTTTCTTGATCCACTGAATGTCTTCTTTCAGTCTGTCTCCACCTCATTACCAGCGATTTTCTACTGTCTCAAAACAAACCAAGAGTAAAACCCAAATCACGGACAGTTGTAATTTACTTCAGTTAGCGCAGTTCTTCCTTGAGTCTTCCCAGGACAGAAAATTAAACAAAAATTAGTTAAGAGACAATAGAAGAAAATGGGGAGTTTGCAAAATCATGTGGGTGCACCTTGTCTCAAATTCAGCCAACTCCAGGAGAAAACACCAGTCCTCTTAAGGCAGAGAAGCAGAATTCACTTCTGTCACAGAGCTTGGTTTTCTTGATCATGTAATTAATCTCTCTTGCTTATCAATAAACTCCTGACAAGATTTCCCTACATGAGAGGGCTCTTGTGCAATAGTATCCATGAAAGAGTGATCCGGATGTGGAATGGGTTGCCCACAGAGGTGGTTGAGTCACCAACCCTGGATGTGTTCAAGGGCAGGCTAGATGAGGTACTGAGTGATATGATCTAGATGTAGAGGATAGGTTAGTTGGATTCTAGGTTGGACTAGATGATCTTCAAGGTCCTTTCCCGCCTTAAAAAAAAAAAAAACAAAAAAAAACAACAAAAACCAAACCTGGAAAGCACTCAGATAAAATAAAAAGTTTATGCTCCACTGATTTTTTTTAATTAAGTGCATAGTATATTAGTACTTAGTCATCACATCAAGATTTTTATAATGGTAGAATTTCACAGAAGTTTGCATCATTATGGAATTTTCTATTCCTGTTCTTTCATTTGAAAGACTAAGTGTAATTAATCTTGTTAGAAAATTCTTCAAGACAAACAGATTAAGATGGGAATTCCTGCTCAATTTGAAATTACTCAAAGTCTCAGGGAAACCCTGAATTTATTTTTATATTCTTATCTGAGAAGTTGAAAAAAGAGTTTTTAGATTTCTTTAAGTCTCTTAGTTGCTGTGTTTAAAACAGAAAAAGGTGTTATACTGTATATAAGATATATATTAGGTATTGTATATAAGCAGTATAAGGTAACTGGCTCAGAAAAACTGCATTCTCCAAAACACCTTGCCAGCTCAAGTCCGATGCTATAACTGTTAGCAAAGAGAGAACTCCAGGGACTGGGAGTTGAATGCTTATATGCTGCTGTTAAATGAAGCAGTTGTGCTTGAGAAGCCTCTGTCTGAATGCAATTCATTTTACAACATCATCTGGGGACAAAGTATAGTTTAAGATTCAAACTGAAATAGCATCTTCTGGTAACACGGAAATATCCCTCAGCTGACTTGGAGACAGAAATGAAGCTGAAAACTGGACCAGTATAAAACAATTGATCATTTTGGTTTTGGTGGTAGTAGGCCAACAAATGTTTCTTATGTTCAAAGTCATTCTGTGTGTGGGAATGCAGTGACCGTGTCACTGTAGGTAATCACATCTGAACAGCTTAAGGACACAGTGCCAGCAAGGTAATTCAAACAAAATTTTCCTGAGAAGGGAAAGCTCCTCAAAAGATGAGCTGTAAATCCAGGTGCGTTTTCCAAAATCTATATACGTATATTCTTGAATGTACAGATGTTCAGGTTGGAACAACTATCAAACGAAAAGAAAATAGCTCAAGTATATGAGATTTATCCTGGTTTATCCTCTACTGTTCAACAATACATTTTCATTTTCTGCATTTTCCTCTTAATATAGGAGTCAATCCCAGAATACAAACCAACTCAATTGAGAATAAATAGGACCTAGTTTACATAGTGGTTTAAATACTTGTAACTGGATCTGTACACAAAATGAATCCTGATCCATTACTATTTAATGTTAAACTTCAAATAACTTTTGTTTATAAGACAGGAAAAGATGTGAAACCAATAAACGTAAGTTAAAAATAGCAATATTAATAGCATAAAACCTTCCCATTATTTGATTTGGTGATAAAAGATCAGAATTCAAATAAGTAATACAAAAACAGGAGGACTTTTTTACTTTTACATGAAAATCAAATTTTTTTTTTGCAGCAGCAGCAGCAGCAGATAAGCTACAAAGCATGGAAAAATCTGCAATTAAACTGACTAAATAAACAAATGAATGAGTTAATAAGTAAAACCTTTAAAAGTTCAATTCTACTGTATCCAGGAATTTCAATCTTCGCTTTTGATGAAATTTTCCCTGTTTTTCCCCATTTTTATGAATGCACACAAGGGGAGCTGTGAATGTCTATATGAAGGGGAGCACTAAGGGCAATCAAAGCACTTGGTGTAGAAATAATGTGGTGAAAAGCAAGGTCACCTGGGTTACAAAGTGAGTACTAGTAAAAACAAGAGGTGGAAGACAAGGCTAGAAAAAAACTAGCACTCATAGACTTAAAGATAGATATGTAAACACGGAGATTCAAGAGGAATTTAGACGGTAAAAGGAAAGCTGACATTTAGGGTGAGAGGGTTTGGAAAAGTTGGACAAAGAACAGATACAAAGTAAATAGAAAGTGACAGTGGAAAAGGTACATATGGGGATAGAACATATAGCAGACATTTAAAAGTCTGTGTAAAGCAGTTTTCTTCCTTTCTCTTTCTACTCTAAACTCATCTCTTCTTTACATCCACACCAGACAGACAAGCCTCTTCTCTACTGTTATTTCACAAACTACTTACCTTTATTAATCTATGGCTTCAAACTGCCTTCACCTGAAGTTGGATTTTCCAAATTATGGGGGACTTGGTTTGTTTGTTTGTTTGTTTTCTTGATGGATGGATGGATAGATTGGTTGGTTGATTGATTGATTGATTGATTTTTCTAAAAGAAAAACTGCCTTAGCAAAGTCAATTGCCAGAGTTCTCTAAGTGTCATTAGGTATTTGTATGTAGCTTGTTCCTTACTTGATTCAGCTCCGGTAGCAAGGAACATAAGCAGAAAGACCCTTTGCATCATATTGCTGTTATTGTCATGCAACCAGCTTGTCCTAACAGAGGAGAGTTGGAAACACACAGGCTCCTTCCTCTGTCTATTAAATCTGTATCAGTGAAACAGTATGTTCCTACTCTCTACTCTATACACCAAGCTATATATGGAAATGCAAAATCTACATTTAAATAGGACTTGAGTTTATCTTTAGAATTAAATACCTTCACAGAATTTTTTTCTTTTCAACTTAAGCAACCTTCCTCCCCAGAACATTCAACTTGTTCATGTATTTTAATAATTAATTGTACAAATTACTTTTATTTAAGGTATAATCAATCTTTTTCTATTAAAAATATTTAAGAAGCTTAACCTTTTAGGCATTTTTAATCTCTTAGGCATTTTAAACTGCATCAAGTTAATACTTCACATATAGGCCATCAGTGATTATGAATTTACTATTAATTCATTAATATCTAAAATAAGGGTTTGTTTATGCAGTACCAAAAGTGAATCAGTGCTGTTTGATTATTTTCTTCACAGCCTTAGGAACTAAAAGATGCGTCCTATTTACTTTTTATAGAATTCAATGTCCATGTCTCTCAGAAATTTAAAAACAATTCTTTCAAAGGCTTCGTTAGCTGCACCACTTAAATATGAGTTTGGCAGCAGTGTTGGTGTCACAGAGATTATATGCTTGGGCTTCAAGGAGGTCAATAAGATGACTGCAGAGCTCACTGTACAATAGCCCTCACTAGCTAATCCATAATGCAGCACTGTCAAATTACGATCACGCACCTGCAGTTTTCAAGGAAAAGAATTCAAAATGAGAAACTCCATCTGGACCATTCTTCCTCATAATAAAAATGAAAACAACATTCACAATTAAATATCATTATGGTAAAGTATTAGATGCTGTTATAAAATGCAACATCTAACCACTAAACATACTTCAATGTCTACATTTCTATTAAAAAAATACCTATTTAGAACTCTTTGCCAAATCCTGGGAAACTGCATGAAGTGTTACTGTTAGATGAACTGCCAATTCAGCAGACCTGTGGTAAAAAACCTGCAGTCATAGAAAAACTTATAGATCACAGAAAGAAGGATTGTAAGAGAGAAAATGCCTTTAGAAAATTAACACTTCCCAGAAGTTTAATTTAATAGGTCACAAAAATATTTAGAATATTTAAAGATATTGCTATATTCAAATTCTATCTTCCCCTAAATATAGACGATACCATCTTATTTTAAAAATATTACTGTCAAATGATTGTAACCATCTTGTTCCCATGTTCAATGCTGTATATAACTCAAGAGGCTCAGGAGATCTGCTACCCTTAGCACTTGTAATACGTTGCACAGGATCCTTAGTGTACAATGATTCTTCCTTCTCTTCACTTGAACTTACCACATGGGCATGAATTCTATTTATATGATTCCAGGGAGAAGAATTAGATTTATCTCCAGTTTTAAATGCTGATTTTTTTTCACTTATGTTTTTATATTGGTTCTTTACTTTTATTTTTTCTTATACTCTCTCCTGCTAAGCAAAGGTTGGCTGTCTGTTCCTGTGTTTTGTTCTCCATTGACACATAAAGTTTGCGTGCACTTAAGTATCAAATTTATTCACATTAACCTTCTTCTTCGCCCAAGTTTATACACTGATCATGATGACGTCATATAGTATGGAATATCCCTTTGGGCAGTTGGGGTCAACTGTTCCAGTTGTGTTGCCTCCCAACTCCTTGCGACCCCCAACCTGTTCCCTGGTGGGGTGGGGTGAGAAGCAGAAAAGGCCTTGACACTGTGCAAGAACTGCTCAGCAATAATGAAAATATCTCTGCATTATTGACACTGTTTTCAGCACAAATCCAAAATATAGGCCCACACTAGCTACTACGAAGAAAAGTAATTATATATCACACAAAATCATCCTTTTTAACTGGACAAAACAGAATGACAGAAAGATATTTTGTCAGATTAAAAAATCACAGTTTCTACTACACTGACAGTCAAATTGTGAAGTAAACAATAAGAAATGCTAAAAACTAAACTTGTATTCTTTTCATATTCCTGAAAGGGAAGCCTAATATGAGAAAGTGTGGGAAAACAAGGTATGTTCCAAAAACAGCAGTCCTTCGAGAAAAATACAGCCTGAATTCCTTTATGGAAAAAGAGATAACTGTGTAATTCATTAACCTCGCAAAAATTTGATGGTTGAGAAATTCTTTTATAAAAACAGATATATCTTGTTCTGAATATATCAGTTGTATTTTGAATGGTTTCTAAATGCAAGAAGAAAATCTATAGGTAATAATCTGTGCTGTATCACACTGTTGTAAACAGGGTATTCTGAGTTGGAAGGGACCCACAGGATCATCTAGTCCAACTCCTCACCAACTAGACCATGTCACTGAGCTCCTCATCAAGTCTTCTCTTAAGCACCTCCAGGGATGGCGACTCCACCACCTCCCTGGGCAGTCCATTCCAATGACACGTCAGTCTCTCTGTGAAAAACCTCATCCTAACATCCAGTCTAAACCTCCCCTGGTGTAGCTTAAGGCCATGTCTTCTCGTTCTGGGGCAAAGTGAGTGTTCCCTTCCAATACACCAGGCTTCATCGTTATATATTCTAAATGAGTCAGTGGCCAAAAGAAATCACTTAAAACTTATCTGCTTAGTATCACAACATTTTTAGTTTAATACAGAGACCTAAACTGATTATTTAGAACGCTATTTTATAAAGAGGAAAACAAGAGTCTTCAGTTACTTTGATGTTCGTTTATCATTGTAGTTCATCTGACCTTTAATATCTTTGTGTAATTCAAAGTGAAGGAGAGTGGAATGAAAAACTCACTAACAAAGTATAATAAACTTTTGTTAATTTAATACATAGAAATATATTTTGCCATACTCAGTTCTTCAGTTGGAAGTACGACATCTGAGTCAAATTCACCATGAATTTAAATAATATTTTACTGCTATGGTCCCTAATTATTAAAAACACGTTCTTTTTCCTAATCTTGTGTAAATTACATGGACTACTGAAATATCTTGTCAAGGTGCAGTTCAAACAAGCAAGACAGGAGAGAAGCCTTGTTATATGTATATTGAACAAAAAATTGAGACTATCTCTAGAAGATTTCCAGGATGTACTTAGTTGCCCAAAATAACCAGTGCAAATGCCTATTAACTTCAGGAAGCAAAGGAGTTTGAAAACTCAAAGTGATTTTAAAGCATTGATATTCTAGAACATTAAAACAGGGGTTAACTTTCAGAAGGGTTGCTATGACTGCCTTATTGAGATTATTTCTCTGGTGAATTTTTAATTTTTTTCTTTAAATATCTTTTACAATTTTCTCTTTAATTCAATCTTGCGTAAAGAGCAGGTGTAACCTATGTATTTCTGACTAACAGAGGGATTTTCATATTGTACACATTCACTCCTATTGCAGTTGTGAGTAATGCCATCTAACCTATGGTTTTCTGATCATCAAATATAATTCCCCTTATTTTATCCACTTATCTTCTGTGGTGAATGGTCACAAAATAGATTTAAAAAATTTTGGAATGTATTATTCTGCATATTTTTAGTTTCTGGTTTAAGTCCCTATGCATCATTCAAAACATCGTATTGATTGTCAGTCATTGCTTAATCTACCAATAGTCTTAGTAATATCATGATCTGGCCATCATACAGTTGGCAGTCTAAGTCTTCTTCATAAAATACAGGAATTTTGTGTGAAGTGTCCTGCTAGTGAATCAAAGAGTTTTCACCAGTGAGTACATGCTCTGTAGTGTTCAATATTTCTCTTATAACTTTCAAGAGAGCTGGGAAATGCACTTCAGGATCATTTGCTGTTTCTCTGTGCACAGCAACAAGGCCTTACTTTTATTTCTACCACTTTACGTAGCTAAGAAGTGGCTCTAGCAGCCTGCCACTAACAATCAACTGAATAGAAGTGCTCTGACATGGCGCTTAGTTGGGACCACCATCCACAGCAGCGTACTCAACTTCAGCTAAGCCTGGTATCTTGAAGTATTTATTTATTTGGTCTTAATAAAGATCAGAAGATAAAAACTCTTTTATTTCCTGCCAAGAAACATGATGGATCTAGTGATGAAGGGTGGAAGCAGGTTAGGTTCAAGAATTTCACCTTCCCTCTATGCTGTGTCTTATCAAGATGTCCCCAGGCTTCCGTGATTTGGCTCACTACCTCGATTAGAAGCCCTTCAACAATTATTTTCAGCTTTGTTCCAATCTCCTTAGCATGAGGTAGACCTTGACTTGAATCTTTTTCTGCACACATATTCATTTCCCTCTTATGTTGTTCCAGTAAGATCACATACTTATGTCTGAAGAAAGTCTGCATCTACTAAATATTATAAGGAGAAAAAAGAAAAAATAAACAAAAAGAGAGAAAAAACTTCCAATGAACCCTGGTATTCTGGAGTTAAAGGTAGGCAATAATAAGCTTCCTATCTTTTTTTTTCCTTTTTCCTTCTTTTTTTTAATAGGAAAGTAGACACAAGGTCAGGTGATATATGGTCTCCTCTGTTACAGATGCCTCATAATCAGAGACACCTCAGAGATTTATTAAGATCACAGCTCTAAACTTTTCTCAGGTAGGTACATATTTCAAATACAAATTAAGAGGATTGAAACCATACTGAAATTTTGGCATATTACCACTCACTATGTTTGAATTTATTGAAAAAAACCACTATATTACAACATTGTTTTAACAGATAGTTGTGTTCATTATGTTAAAAGCTGCAGTTAAAAATAATTTCCCTCTTCCATTCTCCATATTTTGAAAGGTACTTTTCCTGCAGTTTCAACAATAGCACCCTGTATCAAATTAATATTGTTTATATGCTGTATGTGAGAGTTCAAGCACTGCTTTAAATGCATAGAGTTCCCCACAAAAACAAGATTAGCAGTTCCAGCACTGCAATGTAACAGTATTATGAAATTATTATAGAAATCAATAATGCTTCAATTTCCAGAACTAATCTGATGGTAAGATCTTGTTTACAAAGATATTAAACAAATGCATTATTCACATTTTGTAACGATTTTCAAGAAAATGGACTTTTTTTTTAATTATCACATATATGTGGTAAAATAAATGGGTGCAATTTTTATTAACAGGAGTTAATTTACATAAAACAAATGCTCATTGAATTATTGAGTATGATAATATCTACATGCCTAGTCCCTTTTGTCATATTTTGTGCCTTTTGGTGACATCAGAATAATAACAACCTGATTTATGCACTAAATTTAATGCATAATATGACAACTTACCGATAGGTATGCCCTATAATGTATAATTTAAACATGATTGCTATATATTTCTTCCATATTTTCTTGGCTTTACCAAGATTTCTCATGCATCTAGAAGTCTCGATTGCAATGCAAGTTGCCAGATACAAATGTCTGTTTGAATTAATGAGCATTTTTATAAAAATACTCTGACTATGAATGTTTTAAAAACCTTGTCATAACATTCACCAAACTTACACATGACAGCTAGCATGTGTTACTGCATTTTCATCTTAAATATTTGATGACTGCCTCTTTAAATCCAAGATTCATAACCCAAAGGGTTTCATTTTCTTACAGCATATGTAATTTGAGAGACATTTATTAGTATAGTTCTCATTTTATGCATCAACAAAATGTTTTTCAGAGAACCATTAGATGAACTCCCTGCTTCTCAGACTTTTTTTTTCTGAACATTTTAATTATAATTGTACATTTCTTTGACAATATTTGTACACAAACTATTTGGAATGCTCCTTGCTTCCATATCTCCAACTCCATCAGAACTGAAGGAAGAATTTTGCAGTATACAATACTGCAGAGTCAGAAAATATGAAAAGCATCAACTAGCATTTCATGCAGACTAGATTATTATCTGAAAATCCTTGGTAAGCTTTTTTTTAACCTCTAAACATACCCAAAGAAGCATTACTGCATACAACTCTAATTCATACAAATTTGCTAAACACAGCTCTTCATCTAATACTGTTAAACTGCCATTACTGAAATATAAAATTAAGATTTCTGTATTCCTTATTGTTCACATGTAAAAAACTCAGCAATGAAAAAAATCTCAAATATTAAATTGTTCATAATTGTTTAAGAAGCTGATCAACAAACCATTGTTGGTGCAATATATTACTATGTTAGTACTGAAGGTTGTCCACTGGCAGGTCACTCTCACTTGACCTTCTATGCACAGAAAGGTAGTTCACCATGGTAACCTTGGTCTCGTGGCTTTCCATACAGTAAATCATTTCAGCCCTCTTCATGTAATTCTTTTATTGGCTGTGCAATTGAAATGTCATGCTTCACGAACAGAGACGCTGGTAATTTCTTATGGGTGATTAAACTACTTCTGTAATGTACGAGCATGGATGGAACTGTATGCAACAGACTTAAGAATACACTCCATTTCTTAAAATTCTTGATATTTTTCAGATGCTTGCAAGGAAGTTTGCTGTGAAAATAAAAACCAGTTCATTTTAATAAATGCATTCTATACAAATACCAAACAGCTTCCCTCTTCCATTACCTTCCGGAGTAAAAGGAATGCAGCAGCCTAGAAAAAATAATATTTAACAATGCTTTTAAATTATACCTAATTTTTAAGCATAATGACAAATTTCAAAAGTCAAGCTAGTTTGTAAAGGCCAGGTTATGCCCAAAGCAGGAGGTGACCTTCTTATTTTAATTATCTTAATATATAAAGGTGAGATACTGTAGAAAATAATCAGGAAAAAAAATAGGATGTTGGCAAAATCCCTCAGCTATTATTTAATTTTAGTATTTACATTTGGTGAAAAACAAGTCTGATGCTTTCTGGAGAGTTACTCAAACCATAAGTTAACAGCAAAAAAATAATACATTTAAAAAATTATTTTAAATTACAGTGAACCCTGCATGTTCGTGGTCCGCTATTTGCGAGCTTCAGCATTTGCTGGTGATTTTTATGCGAGATGGGCAACTTTGGAGTGTGCACAGAAGCTACTGCGACCTCAGTCTGATGGTCCCCAACTCCGCCGCTCGTGGTGCCGGCTCCGCCCCACACCCGCCCCCTGCTCGCACAGCCAGCCCCGTCCCTGCTCCCCCCCTCCCCGCTTGCTGGGGGCGCGGCGCACCCCTGCCCCCATCCCACTCATTCGCTCACCGCGGTTTGCGGCACGCCCCCATCCCACTCGCTCGCTTGCCATGGCTTGCAGCGCACCCCCGTCCCGCTCGCTTGACGAGGCTCGCAGTGCTGGCACTGGCTCCCCCCTCCCCGCTCCGGTCCTGTCCTCGGCACTCACCCGCCTCGATGGAGCACGGCCAGACATCTGAAACAAGCCCCGCTCCCAGGACGCACCCTCTTCCCAGCCTTATTAGGGCGTGGCATATTCGACTACATAGTGGGTTCGCTATCTTTGCGGGTTTCACAACTTGGGGGAGTTGGACCAGACCCAACAGCCCACGAGTAACGGGGGTTGACTGTATCTTTTTTAAAGATACATTCAGACAAACTTCATATCTTCTAAGTTTTCTTTTATAAAATAGCATACTTCCTTATATGACTACAATATAAAGCACTAGCTGTAACTCAATTTGCATGGAGTTAATACTAATGGTTTTTGTCTTTTTCTTTTGCATTTGTCAGGTGAGTCAGAATGACAGACATACAAAAGCATGTGTCTATGCAGTACATAAATGGATATATCCTTTCAAAAATATTGGCAAAAATACTTTGATACCACTGTTTATATATTCTTTTTCTGTTTATACATCCTGTTTATAAATTTCTTTTCTGGGGAAAAAAACACACCAACCAAAAAAAAATAAAACATTGCAAAAAATCATGCCTTTTATAGACAAAAAATAATCTTACATTTTTCATAACTTTAATGAATAAATTATGAAAATCTCAACTTTTGTTTCAGTTTCTCAGTTGTATCCATTCCAGTACACAATGAAAAATAACAGTAATACGTGATTTATTAAAAATTAAATTAAATATCAGACAACTGAAAATGCAGTGATAAATTGAGAAATCATTTGACTGCTGAGTTCTGGCATAAATCACAGAATCACAGAATCAGTAAGGTTGGAAAAACCATAGAGGTCATCAAGTCCAACCTATCACCTATTACCTAACCTAGCCAAACCTGTTACCTAACCTGTTGCCATCCTGCTACCAACACACCATGCTACCTATAACACACTACCCTAATATCTAGGTCATGCCACCAAGTACATCATCCAACCTTTTCTTAAACACCTCTAGGGACGGTGACNAGACTCCATCCCTTTGTCCAGATCATCAATAAAGATATTGAACAGGAGAGGTCCCAACACTGAACCCTAATCTAATAACTTAATCTAATAATTTAACAACCTCTAATCACTGCATTAAAAAAAGAATGTGGAATACGCTTATCAAAGGTCCTAATAGATGCTAGAAAAATCTTCTTTAGTGTTTTCATAAGACCACAGAAACCAGTTTTTGTTCATCTTAAGAATCCAGATCTGGGTGAGGGGATCTGTTTGAGAAGGTATAAAAGTTCAAATACAATAGAGTGATACCCCATTCAGCTGGATTAATGTCCTAGGGATAAGAATGGCAGCTGATAGTCAGGAACGTGAAAAAAGTTCCAGTTCCAATTGTGAATCTTGTATCTTGACTACCTTCTACAGAATATTTAATGTCTTACTTATGGCAAAGTTAATCAATGAAGAAAGATAGTTACATGTAGACTTAAGGAAAGAGTTTCACTTAAGCAACAGTATTATTGTTAGGCAGTTGGACACCTCAAAAAACTGTAGAAAAGCACTTAGAAAATATAAAAAACTGCTTCTAATACCTCTTTGCCCTTGAGTTACCAGTGGTATGAAACCAAGGTTGTGGCCACAGAGTGACGATGCAAGATGCAAACTGCTATCAAAAGTTGTATTTTGCTTCTTAAGAGAGTTATTATTTCTTTCACATCATATCAAGGAAACAGCAACAGGCAGGAAATTTTCAAGATCTGTTTTTATGGCCTACTTTGAAGGTTACAGTCTCTTGATCTTTAACAAAAGGTCTGGTTTTCCCCTGTGAAAATGCTGCCCAATGTCAGGTAGTTGAAACTGACTTTTCAGTAAAGCATGATTTCTATATGAATGTGGGAAGGTGGACCAATTAACTTGGAAAAAGTAGGGATCTAACTACAAGAAGTTGTTACAGAATCACAGAATCACAGAATATTATGAGTTGGAAGGGACCCACAAGGATCATCTGGTCCAACGCACCATCTAACACCCGTACAGAGACTGAGAGCACATCCCAGAGCATAACACCAACCTAGATCCCTCACAGTCTAGCAGGCCACTCCGAGCCGGAAGGGGCCCAGGATCATCCAGCCCTACACCCCCCAGCTAGACCATGTCACTAAGCTCCTCATCCAGTCTTCTCTTAAACACCACCAGGGATGGCGACTCCACC
>WEKX01004109.1:17192-54899 GCA_013390025.1 Pitta sordida | reverse complement strand
CTCCCCAGTTTAAGAAGGATGTTGAGCTGCTTGAGAGGGTCCAGAGAAGAGCGACAAGGATGGTGAAAGGACTGGAGGACAAGCCCTATGGGGAGTGGCTGCGGGAACTGGGGCTGTTCAGCCTGGAGAAGAGGAAGCTCAGAGGCGACCTCATTGCTGTTTACAACTACCTGAGTGGAGGTTGCCTCCAGGTGGGTGTGGATCTCTTCTCTCAGGCTGACGACACCAGAACAAGAGGACATGCCCTTAAGCTACATCAGGGGATGTTTAGACTGAATGTTAGGACGAGGTTTGTCACAGAGAGAGTGATTGCTCATTGGAATGGTCTGCCCAGGGAGGTGGTGGAGTCGCCATCCCTGGAGGTGTTTAAGAGAAGACTCGATGATGAACTCAGTGACATGGTCTAGTTGGTGGGGAGTAGGAGTAGATGATCCTGTGGGTCCCTTCCAACTCAGAATAACCTATGAACCATCTCTTATGCAAGATCTCTTCATCAACTTACACTTACCCACCAATACTTACTGGGGTAACTACACAATGTATTCTGAATCATTTTCAACAAACATTATGAGAAAATTATAGTTCACAACCACAAAAATTAATCCAGATTACAAATCAAAACTATTGAAATGGAAATTTTAGTACTGAAGTCCAAATTAAAGGTATCTTTTTTCTCAAAAGGACCATACCTTTATTCTGTTTGTTACATGGCTGCTGTCAATGAAAACTATCAGTTTGAACTTCTGCTTTGCTGTAGATATTTGTTATTATGTTTTCAGATTTATGACACGCTCATGCAAATAATACAATCCATTTCAGTTCTTGATTCACTTTTAAATTTCCATTAATATTTCAAATGCACACAAACAACTGAGTCAGATTCCCTGTGACAGTTCTTTCATTTAAAGCTATTGAAAATGTCCAGAACTTTTTCTAGCAGTTTTTTTATCATTACAATATCACTTATCCTAGACTGTAATTTCACAGGCAGAGATGTTGACTGTATGAAACAATTTTCTTCCATACAGGAAGTTTCAATTTTTCATAAATCATTGAAAGGATATCTAGAAATGTCTAGAAAACAATCCTCTGCTGTTTTTACTCTTTTCCTCTCAGAAAAATGCACTCTGATATCAGGTAAGTTTGACTATATCTCTACAGCTTTTGGCAGAATTTGATTTTAGGATGCTATCAAAAATAAACCTTAGTCTTAAGTTGGTTTGTTGATGATTTACAGCTATAAACAAAAAAGATTAACCTAATGTTTATAATTAAATCTAAGTAATTAATCTAAACAATTAATTAATCTAATAAATCATTTTAATCGAACCTAATTAATATTTAATAAGACAAGATTATTTGTTCATTTTATTACTGACATGTCTATTTGTAGTTTATGTTCCTGGTTTTCTGTATATTCATATTGAACAAACTGGCTCTCAAACACAGGAAATATGTGGAAACCAACCCTGTAACTGAGTCTTCTTTTTTAAAGTAACATAACACACTCTATTAACCAGAAAATATACACTACTGCTCCCTAATAACTCACTGGCATCTGAAAACAGTTATAAAAAACCACTTGCTTGAAAGACAGGAAAATAGGTCTAATACCTTCTTCTGTAAAGACCATCAAGTCCAGTAAAGCAAAGTGTCTGGTGATTTTTAAAAATCTATTTAATCAGCCATTTTAGCTAATCCATGCCTAAACCAAACAAAAGAGTTTAAACTCTTTCCTTTAGTGCAGAGCTCATTTGATGCCCAAATTCTAGAAATTTAATTACCAAAGAAAATATTTCCTTGTATTTGAGACACTCAACTAAGTGATGAATTTGAGGAAAAATATTAAATAAATATTTTATTTGTAATATATAGAATACATATATATATAGATAGATATAGATATATTATACATATAGAATGTATAGAAGCAAACACTTCCAAGCACTCTGCTGAAATACATCTTAGAGTAGGTACAATAGAACATGAACAGAAATGCTTACATGGAGAAAGATTAAGAAATGAAAGAGCTACGGCTCTTGAAATAAGAGTAATTATAATGCCATAAAGATGGGTCAATGTTGTTTAAAAGCACATTTTATTTGTAAATGCAAGATTAGTGGTGGGAGTAGAGAAAGATCTATTACATGCTCCATATCAACATTCTGACTGAATCAAGAAATGCCCGTGAGCAAAACCATGGCAAGATCAAATAAAAGGCATATGTTTTTCAATGTGTTAATTGTCTGCACTCTTGTCATTTGCCATTAGGTTTCTCAGTGTGCTTCCCTTTCAATGCATGGCTGCGGGAGTTGGGATTGTTCAGCCTGGAGAAGAGGAGGCTCAGAGGTGGACTCATTGCTGTTTACAACTACCTGAAGAGAGGTTGCAGTCGGGTGGATGTAAATCTCTTCTCTCAGGCTGATGACACCAGAACAAGCAGACATGGCCTTAAGCTGTGTCAGGGGAGGTTTAGACTGGATTTCAGGAAGAGATTTTTCACAGAGAGAGTGATCTCTTAATGGAATGGTCTGCCCAGGGAGGTGGTGGAGTCACTATCCCTGGAGGTGTTTAAGAAAAGACTGGATGAGGAACTCAGTGACATGGTCTAGACAATGGGAGGCTTGGATGGACAGAGCATGATGCCCATAGCTCCACGGTTGGGGGTGCAATCCCTGTGAGGGAGTCGCTTAGATGATCCTTGTGGGTCTCCTCCAACTCGGAATAACCTGTGAACCTTTAGCACATGCATTATGCACATGCAAATGAAAAACTTCATGTAAATTATGTTATATTAATTTCATATGATTAAATAGCCGATTTATTCTGGGCTTCCACATTTTTTTAGTCTTATTCTTTCTCTAAATCCTCATGTGAAAGGTTTAAGGGTGTTTTCAAGTACATGATTTATTTTATTATTTATTATTATTATTTTTCTGTCTCCTCAAAGCATATATGACATAAATTAAATTCCTTATATGATCACTTAACTTTATGTACGTTCAGCTAGAATCACAACTTCCTAGCAAGACATGGCATGTCTTTTTCCTGCTGTGAACCATCTGATTTGTCTTTTGAGACAATGAAATAGAATACATTAAAATAAGTGTAACCCTTACTCGAAAGAAAGAAAGAAAGAAAGAAAGAAAGAAAGAAAGAAAGAAAGAAAGAAAGAAAGAAAGAAAGAAAGAAAGAAAGAAAGAAAGAAACTTTGCAACCTATGCAGTTTTTTTAACCCATTGATTTCTGCGACTGTTTGCTGTGTTATGCACAGCCAGACAGCAGAGGGAGCTCGAAGATTTTGGTCATAAGCGAGAGCCCCACAGAAGTAGGGAGAGAGACAATGCCAAGAGCAGCTACACTGACAGCGAAGGACGTGCCTCTATGTATTCGGACTTCTTTAAACCTAGTAGAGTATACTCATATCCCATTATCACCTGGTAGTTTTAAATGCAAGGTATCCCTTAGTGGCCAGGTTTTGTTTTGCATTGGTTGCTTACTTAACCTGTTCTTTTTACAGTTTGGAAAAATTAGTATATCCTATGTGTTTATAAAGAATAGTCCTTTATCAAGACAAGTCCTTTTTGAGTCTAAAAAATTGTTCTAATGTCGCTGTCCCTGGAGGTGTTTAAGAGAAGACTCGATGAGGACCTTAGTGACATGGTCTAGCTGGGGGGTGTAGGGCTGGATGAACCTGTGGGTCCCTTCCGGCTCGGAGTGGCCTGTTAGACTGTGAGGGAACTAGGTTTGTGTTTACCACCGGGATGTGCGTTCAGTCACTGTATGGGTGTTAGATGGTGAGTTGGACTAGATGATCCTTATGGGTCCCTTCCAACTCATAATATTCTGTGAATTCTGTGAATTCTATGCATAAAAATTTATAAGAGGTGTTAGATGTAAGTACCTGAATTTTAGGGACTACAGTAAATGCAACAGTTAAAATAGTGACAGTTGGTGAAATATTGTTAAGTCATCCAGAAAATCAGTTTGTAAAATAATGCAAGATAGGTTTCATTGTCATTTTAAGATAGAAAGATTTTCATAATTTCTAGTTCACCTTCAGTGTTGGGGAGGAGTTAAACTAATAAAACATACAATTTAAAATCCTAGGCAGACAAAACTATTTATTCTTTTACAAAGAAAGATTTGAGCCTCTGAGAGGTCAACAGATTCTCACAATAAGCAGAAGTGTCTTTTGAACATATCAGTGAATACATTGTAAAGAAAATACGGCATCATGAAGGTCAAGGTTGTACTTGAGTGTCCAGTTTTTGCAGGCATATAATCAAGAGAATGAAAAACCTTGTGATTCTGACCAGACTTGGCATTATCTATAACATACTACTTGGAACTATTTGTTACAGGCCATATCATTGTCTATCTTGACGGTTTTAATCTTTTTTTTTTTTTTTTTTTTGAACACGATACAGAAAGTAGTTTCATTATAAAACAGATGTATTGTACTAACTTACTAAGTTACACTGAAAGGAAGTGTTTTTACTTATCTAGTTTTGAAGAGAAACTACTCTTGAGAAGTAAACTCAGCCATCCTCTTCCCATTTTCAGGACAATTCTTGTATGTATGTAGTAACAGCTCCAGTTTTCTGTATATCCTTTAAATAGCAATGTAGTGGCTCGATCTTTTCACTTTACTGACCCTGCGGTCTGCCTCCTGTTTTGGATCAGATTCACTCATCCAGACATTACAAAGTAGCTGTGGAACACTCTTCTAATAATGTGGGTATTGCTTAATCCTCTGATTGAACCTGAATAAATCTCTTTAGATGCCATGTCAATCTGTTTGGGATTTGCAATCTGGAAAGGTCTCCAAATACAAATTAAAGTAATTTTTCTAACTGAAAAAAATCCTCTACCACACTGAGTAACATCCACCAATATGTTCCAAGGTGGGTAAATATCAGGCAGTTGTTAATTCCACTTCAGTGATAGGAGACCTAAATATTTGTCTTCATGAATTTGTCATAACCTCTCCATAACTACAGGTCCTTGGTTACATTAGGGGATTTTAGTTCGGGTTTGATTTTTTTTTTTAACTAAATCAATTATTTTAAGTCTGTGTTCTGTCATTCCAAGTAGATCCCCGAAATTGTTGGGATTTCAGAGTATTTACTATATTTGGATCTTAAGAACTCACACAGTTGTTCTGTCATCTCTCTCTATTTAAACCCTCTCTGTCCCCACACTAATACGTAATGGTTTTCAAAGAGGTAAATTTGCCTTTCTTCAAAAAATGTGAAGGATATATATGAAGAAAGAATGCCTATAACTTCCTTCGCACCAAATGTTAATGATTAAATCTGTACTCTAAGTTATTAGCATATATGTTCCACCCATTGAATGAGATTATCCTAAGGTTTTTGGACTGTTCACAGTTCAATATCTAGTTTTACTACCTTTAGACTTCGAGCACTGTTTCTCCTTCCAATAATTTTTTACTCTATCATATGTCTTTCTTTACTATAAAAATGTAAGTGTATGTACAAAACCATGCAATCCACTTACATTTACCCAAATTTTATATACCAGTTCAAAGTTTTAGTTATTCTATTATCTCTGTGCAATAGCTCTATGGAAGAAGGACTTCTAAAATAAAGTATACATCTCCATATGCACTGTATATAATGAAATTATAAAATACATATTATGAACAAAGCAACTTAATGAATTGGCATTTTTGAGGTTAGGGTGGAACACTATGGAAACTAGTATCTGTCTAATAATTATTTCATTACAACTGTCAAATAAAACTTATAGAGAAATAATAGTAATAAACCCCAACCTTTCGCTTTTGTTTTACTTCTGTGTAATAGTATAATGATGGATTTTTTTATTAGAACAAAATCAATTGCTAAATCAGATGTTTGCACTTTCTGGTCTCAGAAGTGGACTTCCTTCTTTGTTTACTGCTAGGTGAAAAGAAGCCCTAGCTAGCTTTAGAGCTTTTGGAACATATTTAACTTGAATTTTAAATGTTGCCTAACTTAAAATACCTATCTTACCATGGTTGTCTCTGCAATGGATCCAAAGCTGTTTATAAATATGTTGCATGTGACATTAACCGGAGGACCTGCAAAAGAAAAAAAACCATGAGTCCCTATTCCAGAATTACTGCTTATTGAGTGGCTGTACAATATAAACCATTATGAAACAATGCACAGTTAAATCGAATGGTTTCTAATAGTTTTCTTTTTGATTTTTCTCAAGGCTACACTACTTGACTGGCCAGTTTTAGCGATTAAAAAGAAAAAAACAAACCAGGGAAAAAGTTCAGTATAAACTTGCACGGATAGTTGTATGCAGGGGAAAAATAAAAAGCAACATCTCATTTGAAATATATACTTAAAATATTTTTATGTATGTTGCAGTGAGAATGCATGTCACTTCTCTCAACAGTAAGGGGTAAAAGTTACTTTCTTCACTCAAGCTGCTACTTTTAAGGTTATCTGCCATGACTGGGAAAAGAAATGCATCAATGCTGCTCATATCTGCTGTTTACAGGAAAATTATTTAGGTTCTGTTCCTGTTTCTCTTAAAATCACAGAATGGTTGAGAGACCACTTAACTGAATTCTCTGTTTACCTGGGTTTCAGTCAACTGTTGTTCTGTCTTATCTTGCATTTTGAAGTATCAGTAGTGGCAGAGCAGTCATTATGATAACTGAACAATGAATTACCTCTTCATGGAAGAGGATTTAAATTATTTTTATAACAGTCTCTTTAAAAATCTCATTGTGGAAGGGCATGCTAATTTCTGCATTATTCCTTATCAGTTTCAGTCTGTGTACAATAGAAACAAGTTTTTTCCATCACAAGGTTTTTTTTGTTACCTTCCTGCAACTGAATATTCTTATATCAATAATCCAGTTCAGCATTTGAGAACCTGTATCCTTTTCGTGTCACTAACAATGAAAGAACCGTATCTAGAATTCGAGGACTGGTCTTACAAACCTTTATGTTATATTTATATTTTAGGATCATTGCAGTAAGAAACTGCTCTGCCTCCGCTGGTAGATTGTAACTAGCAAAATCTAACATAACCATTGAACTTGATATTAAATACTTGAAATACCAGAACATCCATTAAAAGTTCTGCCAACATGACACAACTTGGAACATGCAACTTTCTTTTCTTGAGTCAATAATAATTTTGAAGTACTGTATAGCAATTGCAACAGAACATTTCTACACACACTTCAGTCCTTTTAATACACAAGACTACACCTATGGAGCAGAATTCTCAGGTAAGGAGGTAGCACTTGCAGTCACTTGATACTCAGTTAATTATTTAGTGTTGTTGAGCATATGCAGTACTTCTTAGAATCCAGTAAAAGCTTTACATGCACAGCTCACGAAAAAGATTATGGGAAAAAGAAAAAAACAGGGAAGATGATGAAAGGCAGAGTAATTAAAACTGTCAGGGAGAAAATTGTACTTCCTGCCCATGTTAGTTAATTTGTTTGCAAGGCAGCTTTCCTTTCAAACACTTCCATGTTCTAGTACTTGCCATCATCTCAAATTTGATGTGATGTTATCTTGTTTACAATAGCACTATGCTGTAAAGTTTTAGTTTGTTACATCAACATTGTTGCTTTTATCAAGAAAAAGCCCTAAATCACTACAGTGCTGATGCTTAATTTCAAAAACATGTTTACAATAAAATAGTTAATAGCTAGCTAAAAAGAGCACAAAGTAGAAGCTAAACATAGCTTGCAAATGGCTTAGAGATAACTTAAAAATACTGTGCTGAGAGTGCAAATTAAATTCCCAAAACACAGTCAAAAAGAAGGACAAATGAGAATCTGTAAAAGCTAGAAGTCATATTCAAATACAGGGACTCAGACAAGCTGAAATAGATTAAAGTGAGGGACAAAAGAAATAGAGCTGAGACCCATTAGAGACAGAAAAGCTAACAACGATAGCTATCTACAAGGCATTAAAAATAGAATCCTGTCAAGATCTGGAAGATGAGAGATGATTAAGGTATAAAAGTATCCATGAAAGTGAAGAAGGTCAGAGCAACAAAACTAAATGAAGTCTTTGTAGCGGCATTTGTCTTCAGTTGCCAGCTGTGTCAAATACTAGGGCCATTCTGGTAGAAAATTTGTATGCAGACTGTAGAAGACATTTCAGACTAAGAGAACAGGAACAAACTGACAGGCTGATATAAATCCAGACATTATAAAGATCTTTGCAAAATTGTGGAAATATGAATCACTGTGAGTCAACTATCGCCTGTGTCAAGTTTGTAATCAGTGGAAATGCGCACTATGTCCAACTAACATAACTTGAATTAAAAAACTCTAAACTTCAGGTAACTTCAGGTATGATGGTGGATGACATTGACAATGAACTAACTTTAACCCTGTACCAGCCAAACTGGTATAAATTATGAGAACTTTCATCATTAAGCAATATAGATTAATATGATCTATAAATATGTAGTTTAATATTGTTATATGATTACATATTCTATATCATTAGTAGATATTAATAATTATCACAGCACAAAACCTGTCTGAGTTCAAGAAGCATTTAGATGATGGTCTCAGGCACATGGTGTGACTTCTGGTGTGTCCTGTGCAGGACCAGGAGTTGGACCCTGATGGGTCCCTTTCAATTTAGCATATTTGATGATTCTAAGATTATTTTTTGCTGGAATAGAATATCTCAGATCTTCTGAAGCTCTCTGAAGGAGCTGATGAGGATGCTAACAAAATCAATCTCTTTAACTATTTAGTGTGGTTGCATATAAAGCTGACTGAAAGGAGGTACAGAAAAATCACAAAATACTGAGCTATTAAGCTATAAAATGTTTGGAGAAATTCAGTATCAGTCAGTCACTAGCTGATCCTTACTCTGTATTCCTGCTTATGGGCTCCAAATTAATGGTGTGCAGAAAAGAGAGGCTACATTAATTACGAATGGTTCTCTGGAAGTATGCTTTGTAATCAATAAAGGTCAATGCAAATAATTACATTCAAAATGGTCCATCATACAAATTGATCATGAACTTCCATCTTGAATACTTCAGATTTTCTCCTCTGTCTGCCTCAAAAAAGATATATTACAGAGAAAGATTGCAAAAAGTCGAAAAGGATTAAGAATTCTATGACAAGCTGCTGCACATAACCAGCTTAAGTAGAACAGGACCCTTCATATTGGGAAAGGTATACAGTAAGGAATAATATATAAGTATACAAATCAGTAAAGATCAGAAGGAAGTAATACTCCATTTCTCAGTATGTCACATGGCAATAAAATCAGTAAAATAGTCACCAAATTTAAAGTAAAAAAAGCCTAATACTTTGTAATATTCCAAACCACAAAGGTTTTATTGCCAGAAAATAATGAAAAGGGCAAAAGTATAAACAGCTTTCAGAAGTGAGTAGAAGATCATATGTAACTAAACTTCACGTAAGTCCTGGCTTATGAATTTCCTAAACTAATTATTGCAGAATAATGTTTGTCAATATCAGGGCAGTAACACTCCTACACAAATCCCCAGATTTCTATCTTAGTATTTCAATTGTGCAATCTGGACTGTGTAAATTTAAAAAATATACTATACTCCTGTGTCAGCTTGATTGCGAGCATCTTGAGCCATGACAAATTTACACATGGGTTACATAATTGTGTCCAAATTTGAAAGACAGTGAAGTATTTCCCAAATTTGCAGGAATGGTTATAGTCTGCAGTGTGAAAAGTGAGTACGAGAAGCACCTTGCTATAGGTTTGATGAAAAGGGGAAAACAATAAAATAAAAGAAGTAAGCTTAGAAGTGGAACAAAGATTTTATACGAGTTCCTAATTTTCTGCTTTATTCCATATCAGAACAAATATCAAGTCTTCTCTATTATTTTAACAGTATGAGATTTAACAAGTTCAAGTGCTGGGTTCCTCACTTTGGACACAACAATCCCATGCAGCGATATTGGCTGGGGGAGGAGTGGCTGGAGACTGGTGAAATGGAGAGGGATTTAGGAGTAATGGTTGACAGAAAACTTAATATGAGTCGACAGTGTGCCCAGGTGGCTAAGAGGGCCAATGGCATCCTGGCCTGTACCAGGAACAGTGTGGTCAGTCAGACTAAGGAAGTTATTCTTCCCCTGTACTTGGCACTGGCCAGACGACATCTTGAGTCCTGTGTCCAGTTCTGGGCTCCCCAGTTTAAGAAAGATGTTGAACTGCTTGAGAGGGCCCAGACAAGGGTGACAAGGATGGTGAAAGGACTGGAGAACAAGCCCTATGGGGAGTGGCTGCGGGAGCTGGGGTTGCTCAGCCTGGAGAAGAGGAGGCTCAGAGGGGACCTCATTGCTATTTATAACTACCTGAAGCGAGGTTGTAGCTGGGTGGAGTAAATCTCTTCTCTCAGGCTGACGACACCAGAACAAGAGGACATGGCCTTAAGCTACGTCAGGGCAGGTTTAGACTGGATGTTAGGCACAGCTTTTTCAGAGAGAGAGCGTGATCTCTCATTGGAATGGTCTGCCCAGGGAGATGGTGGAGTCACCATCCCTGGAGGTGTTTAAGAAAAGACTGGATGAGAAATTCAGTGACGTGGTCTAGATAATAAGAGGCTTGGACGGACAGAGTGTGGTGCTCATGGCTCCGAGGTTGTGTGTTCGATCCCTTTGTGGGCGTTTGCTTGGCAGTTGGACTCAGTGATCCCTTCCAACTCAGAATATTCTGTGATTCTGTGATTTTGTTGAACAAGAACTGCTATGAAGAATTCTTTATGCAAAAGCAGAGCGTTCAGACAAAATATATAATTACGTGTTCTTGACCAGTATTCATTATGACTAAAATTGGCAGTTAAAAATCTTGTCTACGTAAGAATTTTACTGGGAAAAAACCCCACGATTTAAAAGGATTTTCTGAGTTCTCTTATTAGTACTCATCCTCTTTCTTTAAATTTGTTGCTAGATTAAAAACCTCAAAAAGGCATTGAGCCCCAGCACTTGTTGGAGAAGTAATAAAACTAACCAGAAAGTGGCAAAGTCACTTAAGGAAATACTTAGTGGTAGATTTGAATCATTCTGGGCAGATTTATTCAAAGTGCATAGCTGTCCAGAAGATTTAGATTGTGCTCTTTTTGAAAAAAGAACACTGTCAAATTAAGTTTTGTCATTTTTAAGTTACAACAATTACAAAACAAGGCTTTAAAATTATGCTTTCAAGAAGTACCGCATTGAATTTGCTAATTTCTAAACCATCTGCCTATTCTTCGTTGTAGCCTCATCAGAAGATCGTAATTGTATGCTGTCTAAGACAAACTACAATATGCAATCCCCAGATCAACTAGAGATGTGTTTGAAATTCCAGTGCACTTCTGTAATTCTCTCAAAAATACCAGCATCACTAACATAAAAAAGCAAGGCATTTACAGATGCACTAGATTCTGGGTAATAAGTTTGCATATACAGGACCAACTGTTTATGGTTTTTTGATGAGGAAGTAATTTGGCAAATTGCTTACAAGGTCCTTATGAATAAGACTGGGCAAATACTGGCAGAATCAGCAGATAGCAGTGGTTTTAGAGTCAAAACCATTTAAGTTTCTGGGACTTGGAGATGTCAAAAAATTATACCATTTATTGCTGAGTAAGAATTAAGATGGGAAGGCAGTGACAGACAGATTTTGAGGAGAAAGGACTGTCATTGTGAAGGAAAATTTTTGTTGTAAACATGGGGAGTAAAGGCTGCTTTACAGTGGAATGTTGGAGCTAAGAGAATCTCGGACTTGAGAAGATAGCCACAGGAGGAAGCAGCTAAGGCAAAGTAAGAATTTTATAATTTTTAATCAAAATAGGTGTTATGGTTTAGGGGTTTTTTCTGCTGCTCTGGTAGCGAGGGGGTTAACAGCTCAGCTCTTGCCTGAGCTGTCCGTGCTGCCATGGCCTTCAAAGTTAGAGATAAAGGCAGGCGTCTCTGCAGAATAACATACTTGGGAGAGAAGGAAAAAAAGTTCAGTAGTAAGATGTAGCGTGCCAGCTCAGAACCTGCGTCGGGAGGCTGAGAGATTTGAAGGCCCCAGGCCCACGAGAGAAGGGGTAGAGATGTTCTTCCAGGCATCCCGCTGCTGCTTGTGAATTGGACTGACCATGGTGAAAACCTATGGACCAAAGAGAGAGAACCAGGACCGCAGAATCCGTCTAAGCATTAAGACTGAAGATGGAGAGGNTACCAGTTTTATTTTATTTTCCAGTTTTATTTTCCAGTTTGTTTGTTTTTTTTTTAGTTTTCTCCTTCAGGAGAAGTTGGGGTGGGCCTCTGGCATCCAGCCAGGGTCAAACCACGACAATAGGTTTATTATTTAAAAAAATATTTGTATTATGGATAATTTAAAGACCAATAGCTTCTATTAAGATTCAGTAATAGAGTTAAATGTGATTTCACTATATTATTGGAACTCCTTTTTTAAAAAAAAAAAAAAAGAATAGCCAAATTTACCTAAATTTCCCAGAGCACAAAAGAATGGGTGGCATTTGTCTGTGAAATACTTTGCATATTTATATAAAAATACGGTTTGTGTAATCCTTCACAACTCAGATTAGCATGCCTGAGTCTGGATAATATGATTCATGCTAAGACCCTTGGAAGATGTAATCATTCCATTTTGAAACTTTAGAATTTCGGTCTTCTTTGAATCTCCTTTGTTTTGCTTGAATCTGTGGTAAGTGCATAAAGGGCACATGCAAGAGGCAATTCCAGGTATTCAGAACTTGTAGTTTCAGAACTCAGAATAGGGAAAACAACAAGAGGAAAGATGGTCCCTTTTTCATTTAAAAGCACAATGAGTAAGAAATCTAATTTGATGATATAATGGGTAACTAAGATAAGCTCTCTCGAGTTTAACTCTGATGGTCATGTCATTAACAACTCTTCTAGTTAGAACCAGGCAGATATGAAGATTTAGCCTATCTTTCACAGAACTTGCTTTGTGCAGTGTTTCAGGCTATGGTAGGCCAAGGTGGGAATCTGAATCCTTTAGCAGGCATGCCAGGAAACAAAGAAAACAATAAACTATATTAGATAATTCAGATCTAAAGATAAGCTAAATTTACAGAATGCTTGCAACGGGTCAGCTGTGAAAGTGAGAGGGATAGAGTGTATTACTACTGAAACAAACTGTCAAAAGAAAGGCAAAAGAAGGTACCTTTTAATTTTTTTTCAGTGAATGTACTTTTTCTTCATCTTTGTCACAGAAATTTCATTTGTGTGAGCAGCAGAACCGAAATACTGAAAACCTTAGTTTTGAATTACCTTTGAAATTTGGTCTGATCCTTGCATCGTAGCCTGACATCCTACCCATTAGCTTATCCAGGAAATCCGATGGCGACATTGGCATGCTACGAGATCTTGCACTGTCTGTTTCCTTTGTGGCTACCAAGCTAACAACAAGGAAAAACAAACAAATGAAACATTTATTAAAAATTTTGTTAGAGAAATTTTAATTTCATGTAGTCAATCATAGTTCATTTTTGTACGAACAGGAAAAGAGGAAAGCTAAGGTTGCCTTTCAGTTAGTTAATGTTTCAAAAAAAGTAGTAACAAAAATATTGATACAGTAAGTTCTTTCTATATCTGTCATTTAATATGCTAAATTTTGCTAAACTACATAGTTATAGGTTGCTGTTACTTCTTCCTCAGAACCTCTGAAGAGAAATAACACTTTCAGTCAATAATTATCAATCCATTATCACACAGTTAAGTAATGTCATCTCTAGAAACAGATGTGTATGTGGAATGTCATACTTTGTAGTATTCTAAGATAGATCTGTTTAATGTGGTATAGTGCAATAGAAGCCTAGATCAGAAAAGAAAAATTACAGTAGCAAGGATTTTGAATAGAATAGTAATACTATCATAATTTTTCTAAATGTTGATATTTAAACATAATAAAACAGATCAGTCTCTTAGCAGATGGTATTCTTCACATATGGTAGTTTTATTTTCTGTTAAAACAAAATTTACTGCTACAGTGGGAAAAACCCCAGCAACTTACTGAAGGAACTATTTTAGCACGAAATTTTTTTCTCAGGGCCACATGACAAATGTCATCTCCTATAATGTCCTCTCCAAATGCATGCAAAACTCTCACTGACATTCAAAAATGTGCTCTGCAGAAGAGTATTGGCACTGTAATGAGACATGTGGACCCAAAGAAAAGGTCTTTACTGTTGTGGAATTGTTACTCAAGTGCTATCCAACACATTGGAAAAAACCCAATACAGTCACTAAACATACACATAAATTTAATATCTTAAATTAAAAATTATTTCATATTAGCTCTTGAATGTTACAGATTTGCACACACAGAATAGGAACAAAGAAACCTCTGGAATGCTGTGATTTACTCATATTTTAATTAAAACTGGAAAATAAGTTTTTTAATTGTAATATCAAATAGAATCAGAAACTTAAAATTGATCCATCTGTTTATTTGCTGATCTAGTGTTTATTCTATTTGTAAGTTGGTTTGTAAAGTTCTAAATTGTTTGTAAAGTTCGAAATTGCTCTGAACATTTTGGTACTCCTTTCAGCAAAAATGTTTCTTTACTCTCCTTCAGTGACTAACCTATTTATTTCCACCCATAGCTGGAGAATGTATTTCTCTTTCCGAGAAAGTAAGTAGTCAACACATTCTTTTTACAGGTCAGTTTGAAATTACATTGTTGCCATCATTTTCATAATCAACTGTTCTGAGTGGATCTGATAATTGCTCATTTGTGAAACTTGTAATAATTTATGTTTCTGTGAAACAACATACAAGGTTATAAAGGAAATAAAATATGAGATTCCAATTACATTTTGCTGGATATTACCTCCTTACAAGGCACAGAAATCAAATTACTGTGTACATACCTAACATTTAGAGTCTTCTATAAGAAAGTTGTACTTCTATTCTATAGGTATATAGAATTTCTGTACTACAGGATATATAATCGTATTGTCGTAGTTTGACCCTGGCTGGGTGCCAGACGTTCACCCACAACGTCTTCTTCACTTCATTCTCCCCCCCTCCATACAAACAGAAGGAGGGAGAAAAGGAAAAAAAAAACTGAGAAGGTTTGTCACAGGCAAAAAACAAGCTCAAATTGAGGAATATAAAAGATTTATTTCTAATAAGAGCAGCGCCTAATGTGAGAAGCATCATCTTAAAGGCAACCTTCTTCCCCCACCCCTTCTACTTCTTACAACAGGTATCATATTCCCTTTTTTCCTCCAGGAGACAAAGTGCGAACAGGAGTAGGGGAAAGCCAGGCAGTTGGTATTTTCTGATCAGTTTAGAGTAGGAAACCATCTCCCTGCCTTTTATATAGTCCTCTTTCCCCAGGAGCAAAAAAGTCTTTCATGACCCTTTCCCAGCGTGAGTCTGGACCCAGGGGCAACAGCTCTTCCATCCTCTATTACCCGAGAGTCACACCACAAGATGCAGTCTTTTAAGCACTGGCTGCTCTGCTTCACTCGTGAGCCCATCCCAAAGCACATCGATCAGATCCTACCAAGTACAATGCTGTCACAAAGCGTGGATTCCTCCTCCACAGGCTACAACATATTTCCAGGATCTCTGCTGAGCTCTGCCCCAAAGCTGGGCTCCAATTTGTCTGCAGTCTTCCTCCAGCATCCTCCAACTCCAGGCACAGGTGGATTTTCTCCACGGCCACAGGTGGATTTTTGCTTCACATGATCCGTTCCACAAGCTGCAGTGAGACACCTGGAACATTTCCTACCTGTCCTCTGGCAGCCTTGGCCTTGGTGCCTTTATGGCTATTCAACCTCTCACAGGCTCTGCTCCGGCCATCTTCTTGCTGTTTCTGCTCTTAAATATGTTATCACAGAGGCATCTCTATCTGCTCCTGACCTTGGCTGGCAGCAGGGCCCCAGTCGGGAACTGGCTGGCGTTACCTCTGCTAGTTAGCCCCCCTGCTGCCAGGAAAAAAACTCAACACAATCAAACCAGCACACGTATATTTTTATTCTTAATATAAATAAATTATCCAGAACAAAAATACTGAAAGGCCATTGTTAGCTTCAATATCAATCACTTTATCTGAATGAAGATTTTTTTGCCCTCTTTCCACTTCATTGAACTTTTTCTAAATCTTTCTTTGTTGCACCTCTAGTTGCTTTGCCATGGAATAGAACACTTTGAAATTAAGGTAACTAATGTTGAATAGGAAAGCCAGTAATTGTTATGACTATGGATTTTCTCAAAGTGACATTTACTTTGTGTATGATAGCATCATTTATATTTGCTTTCATTAGTCAAAGTCTATCTTGAATAATTTTATTGCCTGCTTATGAAAACAATACATTCAGTATAATTAACACATTTTGTATAAGCAAGTTTTATCTCAGAAATCAGCTGCAATTTGTAATATATTTCTTCAAGCACTGTTTTCCCTGTTACTCAGATTGGTATGTTACGAGTAAATGCTGGTTGAGTATTGCAGAATTCTGCCCTTTTTATTTATCTTTAATCAAAAACTTGTACTTCAAAAATATTATTGGACAAATAAAACTTTCACCTATCTGAGCTGACTTGTGTAATACCTAGGTAAAGAGGAGTAAGACTCGGTAATATAGTAAAAAAAGCCTTTGACACTGTCCCCTATAACAAACTCCTGGTGAAGCTGGAGGATTGTGGCTTGGATGGGTTTACAGTGGACTGGATCAGGAGTTGGTTGGATAACAGAGCCCAGAGAGTGGTGGTTAATGGTGCTGTGTCCGGTAGGAGGCCGGTCACTAGTGGGGTGCCTCAGGGCTCAGTGTTGGGACCTGTCCTGTTCAATATCTTTATTGATGATCTGGACGAAGGGATGGAGTCTATTATTAGCAAGTTTGAGGATGACACCAAGCTGGGGATAAATGTAGATCTGGAGGAAGGTAGGAGGGCTCTGCAGAGAGATCTGGATAGCCTGGATGGACAGGTTGTAAGCAATGGCATGGGGTTCAACCAGTCTAAGTGTCGGGTCCTACACTTCGGTTACAATAACCCCATGCAGAACTATAGGCTGGGGTTGGAGTGGCTGCAGGATGATCAGGTGGAAAGAGACCTGGGAGTGCTGGTTGATAGAAAACTTAACATGAGGCAGCAGTGTGCCCAGGTGGCCAGAAAAGCTAATGGTATCCTGGCCTGCATCAGGAATAGTGTTGTCAGTAGGACTAGGGAAGTTATTCTCCCCCTGTACTCGGCACTGGTTAGGCCACACCTTGAATACTGTGTCCAGTTCTGGGCTCCTCAGTTTAAGAGGGATGTTGAGATCCTTGAGCGTGTCCAGAGAAGGGCGACAAGGATGGTGAAGGGGCTGGAACACAAGCCCTATGAGGAGCGACTGAGAGAGCTGGGATTGTTCAGTCTGGAGAAGAGGAGGCTGAGGGGAGACCTTATTGCTCTCTACAACTACCTGAAAGGGAGGTGTAGCCAGGTGGGTGTCGGTCTCTTCCCTCTGGCTACAAGTGATAGAACAAGAGGACACAGTCTTAAACTGCGTCAGGGGAGATTTAGCCTGGACATTAGGAGGAACTTTTTCACAGAGAGGGTGATCTCTCAGTGGAATGGGCTGGCCAAGGAAGTGGTTGAGTCACTGTCCCTAAAGGTGTTTAAGAAAAGGTTGGATGATGTACTTGGTGGCATGACCTAGATATTAGGGTAGTGTGTTATAGGTAGGATGGTGTGTTGGTAGTAGGATGGCAACAGGTTAGGTAACAGGTTTGGCTAGATTAGGTAATAGGTGATAGGTTGGACTTGATGATCTCTATGGTCTTTTCCAACCTTATTGATTCTGTGATTCTGTGATTCTGTGAAAATCTGGGTAAGGCAGTGGATTTTAGGAAGGGGGTTTCTGTTTACAGATTAACATTAAAACTTATTCTACATGGTAATGGCTCTTCAGTTTTATTGCACACTGCCTCTGAAAACTAGGCCTCCACCTAGAGATTTAGAGAAAGTTACACTCCTTTCATGAACTAAGAATGCAGCTCCTTTTAGTCTTAAAAGGTTGGACTTGATGATCTCAGACTTCTTTTCCAACCTAATTGATTCTGTGATTCTGTGATTAATGCACAGACCTTCATCTTTGACACACAACTATCGCGTAAGTCTAAGACTGGCTTTGCGTGACCCCAGAGGGAATTCATTCTGATCTGTCACAGTTTTTAAAGGAATTTGTAGATGCATTTTCTAACAGGCAGAATTGTAAGAATTTAGTATCAGCAAGTATTTTTGTATCAGTAAGTGCATTCAAAAGTCGGGTACAATGGACTTGTGATTAGCATGAAGATATTATGCTACTTTAGATTACTGAGAAAGCAAGCTGAAAATTTCTGTTCACATGTAGAGGCTTCCTACTGCTGAGGACTTTTACTGGACAGAGGTTGTAACTCCACAGTCATCTGATTTGTTCATAATGTATGAGGAAAAGTTACCAACAAGAATGCTCACCCTGGTAGTTGTTCTATGTTGTTTTTGCAAGCTATTGGCTAATGTTACTAAAAGTTATAAGGATTTAAACCATATATCCAATTTCAAACTTAAAACAGTACTTTATTTCACTTTCCTGAATGTAGCCTGGACATTTTTACAATGTAAATGAAATGTTACCAAACAATTAAAAAGAAAATTTTTAACAGAAGTAGTACATAAGAATCAAGAAAAAAAATTGAAAATGTTGAAAGATGTATTAAAAAATTATTAGTGACACGGTGAGATCACAAGCTGTGGCAAGCTTTTTTATTTCAAATAAACTGTTACAAAAAACCAGGCAAGAACAGAAAATTAGAATCACAAGGACTATAATTACTCCTGTCTTTGATCTATTCTGTCTATTAAATCGTTGTTCACCTAAAATCTGAGGACAGATAAGCTTTGCATCAATGCTTGAAGACTGTCAAGATGGAATTTCATGGACACTTGATGGATTTGAGGAGTTTAAGGAAGGGAAGCAATGGACATAGTTCCAGGTGTAAAATAGTATCTTCTCAGGGTCCTTCTACACAGGGGCTGGATTGCAGGCTTGCAATTGCCTGTACTGTAACTTGTGATGAGGGTTGCAAGTTACACATTGTAATATTGGCTCACTTTGGTCAATTTCCCTCACAGCTGAGTATTTTACTTACTAAGCAGTTGTATGAGCATCAGCTCCTTGCCCAGTAAGGAATTATGCTCCAGAATGAAACTGTACTTGAGCTGCCATTAAACTACAGGCAGCTTAAAAACTCAGAGGTTGACCACTGCTAGGAAAAAGTGAGCTAATGTTCTATCTATGACATGCACCTGCAAAGAATAAAGAATTTTAAGCTAAATTATAGTGTTGGTATGAAAGCAAATGAACATAACGTGGTCAGGGATACATCAGATGAAAGCTAAGTCTTTTAACCACTTGAAGCATGTCAGGAGGTGTAGCCAGCTGGGTGTTGGTCTCTTCACTCTGGCTACAAGTGATAGAACAAGAGGACACAGTCTTAAACTGCGTCAGGGGAGATTTAGACTGGACATTAGAAGGAACTTTTTCACAGAGAGGGTGATCTCACAGTGGAATGGGCTGCCCAAAGAGGTGGTGGAGTCACCGTCCCTAGAGGTCTTTAAGAAAAGGTTGGATGATGTACTTGGTGGCATGACCTAGATATTAGGGTAGTGTGTTATAGGTAGGATGGTGTGTTGGTAGCAGGATGGCAACAGGTTAGGTAACAGGTTTGGCTAGGTTAGGTAATAGGTGATAGGTTGGACTCGATGATCTCTAAGGTCTTTTCCAACCTTACTGATTCTGTGATTCTGTGATTCAGGAATAGTTTAACATTGTGAGCTTAGATAGAAAATCCCTGTGTGTTTCAAGATGGATCTAGGTTTTAGGATGTGATGATGTGTTTGCAGGTGATGGGTCTCAGTTTTTTCCTAATCCTCTGCTGAGAATATGTTTGTATTATTATTTATTCTTTTATAGTTTTAAAATAATTGGTACTACAGAAGTCTGAAAAAAATATAATTAGCATACTTATGAAGTCAGAACATCAACGTCTACTGGATTTCAATGGGAGACCTCATCTAGCAGCTGGCAATTTAGCTACCAAGATAAAGCCTGGGTCAATAATCTGTGCTCCTGAAATGTCTATTTAAAGTATGTATGTTTGTCAAAGAAAACCTCTCTCTTCTCTTCCTCCAAAAGGCAATGATTAAGAAAACTTCTTCACAGGGAATTTTACAATCTCTAGAAATGTCTCCTTTTATAAAACATCTAAGGCTGAAAAAATCCGATCGCTTTCCCACGTCTTTTTTTGTTTTTAAGAACCACTCTTTTCTGCCTCTTTTCTATCTATCCCAAACTTCTGCACATTTTAACCACAGCACAAATAAATTAAAGGAACTTTACATATGAAAGTGCTTTATATAAGCTTTGTTTTAAAAGGCATATTTTCAAAGGCAATTTTATTCCTACTGCCTTTAAGACTTTTCTATCATTTTTGTTGTGGTTTTCACTGATTTCCCTCTTTTCAACATTTCATCTTAAAGGGGAGTTCTTAAAAACTGCTTTCAGTATTTCACTATGGCATGAAAAAAAATCTATTTTTTGAAAATACTGAAAAAAAAAAGTAATGGACTACTGTCAGCCTTTGTCTAAGAAAGGCTGTATCGCTCCAGAAGTGCTTACTAAGAACGGTATAGATATAAGTGAAGGAAGAAATTACATCTTACACAGTTTTCTAAGCCTTCTCATTTTGTTGCTGCTGACATATATAAAGAAAGAATATGGTGCGCTGTAATGATACCATCCACTGTAAAGTTCCAAGACAGAAATTTCCAAATCCAAGTTAGGAAAGTCTGCTAAATTATCCAAACTATGCTGAGAGTAGTCTCCAGAGTCTCGCTGACTTATCTTTGAATTATATGGCAAGTTAATTTTCTTTCTTCCATAGTTAAACTGGTTTTTTAATCTGGAGAATCTTACATTAATACCAAGTTATTATCATGTTTGGCTTACTGATTTTTCTCATCTGATCATAAATGAATTCTTTTGTCTCAAAGCAAATCTATTTTAGTCATTCAGAGAGGTAGAAGGTTTGTATTTCATCTTACAGTGCTGCTAAATGCATTGTGATGGTCCAGTAGCTCCTTTCATTACTCAACTTATTCTCTCAGACATCAAGTGTGGCCAACCCCCTGGAGCAATTGGTTGTTGTGTTTGTTGTCCATTCTCTCCAGTTGATGTCTGAATGTTTTTAATTCACTTTATATTAAAATGGTTCACAGAGAAGCTTAAAGAAACTAATTACACCCTCATTAGGAAAGCAAAACCTGCAGCCAATATGCACTGAGTTGTCTCTCAAACAGCACTACACAAGAGCATTTCATTAAATTGGTCTGCTGGTACTTATTCACTGGTTCACCAATAATGGTCAGATAAATTAACCTCATGACTACTCCTGATTCTGTAACTGAAAGTAATAGTGATAGAATTCATAAATTTGAGAAACAAGAACTATTCAATGTAAGCATGGAATTAACAAGGTCTTCTAAAAGGAAACGATCCTCAAATTGGAAGTATTGGATTGTCTGGCAGTGCCTTGCATTTTGTGGTATTAATATAGTCTTCAAAACCCTTTCTGAACAATATAGATCTTAAGAAATTATATTTGGCAGAATTGATGGGAAAAGCAAACATTAACTTTGATGAGGTAAGAAGGACATTTATTTTGTAAAGAAAATGTCTCTATCTGATTTAATTAAAAGAGGTAGGAATAACATGATCAGAGTTTTTAGAAGCAGAATTAGTGCAATTATTCAAGGGCTGTACATAAACTTGACAAAAAACCCCTTTTTGACAGAAGAATGTCCCAGTATGCGACTGCTTAGAAAAAAACAACCCAAGCCCAACACACTTACAAGAACGATTGCTGAAGTGCCAGGGCCCATCCAAATTAAAGTGTTTTCCCTGTTTTTACAAAAATTAACCCCCCTCTTTTTAGGAAGACAAAAACTGCTTTCCATTTTAGTATACCAAAAAAAGTATACTACATTAATGTAAGGCAAACTCAATATTAATTTATTTGATTTCTGTGGATAAAGCTAAGGTTTTTCCAAATTTTGGCACCTCTTGTCATTAAAATATATTTGTTCAGTTAAGAGGCATGACACAGATATTCTTTTGAGATATGATGTATTTAAACTGGCTTCCTGAGGTAGCTTTGTCAGAAGAAATACAATTCTCTGTGTTTTATTGCAAGAAACCATTTTAAATTTTGAAAACCTTGGAGATGGGACAAACATTGTGGAATGGAAATTCAGAAGGAGGGATACATAATTTTAAAGCAAATAGTTTTTTTAATTTCAATTAAATTTTAAACCTACTGAAAATGAAAATTCTTCATGGACAACAAAAGACAAATGGACTTCTCTTACTGGAAGCCATTCATCAGCATTATTTTGCTGATTCATGAAAATTTTTGACAATTCTGGAAAGCCAGGAACAATGTTAGAGGGTCGCTATGGCAGGGATCCAGTACTGAAAGTGACATATAGAGTTGTCTGTCTGTCACGGCTGTCCCTTTCTAGCTCACACAGAAAGAAACAAAACAAAACTCAAAAATAATTTCCTTCTCTGAATTATCCTCTGGAGGACTCTGCATTGTGATCATTACCTTCTGCCATTCATCGCACCGCTGCCCCGTCCCAGCACACAGCGCTTGCCTCACTTTTGGGGGGCAGTTTCGCTGTGGCTACGTAATCACCGGGTGCGCTGGCCAGCAGACCTCGGGTACAGACTGCATTGCCTTCCCTGCCTGTAGCCATGGAAACAGTACCACAGACACATACACAAAAGCACTGCCCGCTTGCAGCTCGCACACACGAGCGGGCAAGCTACACTGAGGGTCCTGCTCTGCCTTCCACAGTGGCCGTCCCCATCCCACAGCCCCCCAGGCCCTCCCTGCTGTCCCCAGTCCAGAGCCCCTAAAGGCAGTGTGAACTTTATTAAGCCGTTGAGAAAGTCAGCATGTATAAAGCTTTCACAACACTTTTCAAAATTCTGTAAATTATACATGCATACACACACTGTACATACAAAAACGTGGCATGTCTTGTAGAGGTGCTGCACTGGGTCTCAATGGCCGCCTGGGACATAGTGCAGCGTGACCCTTCCACTGTAGGGACTGGGCATGGAGACACACAGGACCGGCTCAGGGGCCAGGCACAGTGTGGCAGGACTGTGAACACGAGGCTGTGCCAGAGAAATCCCAAGCCCTCCCTCCGTGCCCTCCCTGGGGAGCCGGGCACGGGGCAGGCCCTTCCCGCGTCACAGGGAGAGTTGGCACCACCCCTCAGCAAAGCAGAAGCACAGCACATGTGCTGGCTATGAAATAGCACAAATTTGTTTTCTAGATTTGAATAAAATTAATTTTTCTATTTCAGCTACAGAATTCACATGAAATTTTAATGCAGTATTTTAGGCAATGGTTACAAGCATTTTTTAAAATTATGTTTCTGATACCTTTATAGTGTTGTATTTTTTCCCACTTATTAATACAGTTGAGAATTCCTCCAGCTCTACAGTCTTCCTCCTGTTATATTTGTCATGGAACCAAAATAGCTTGTTAAAGTAAACACATTTACTTTATATAACATATGTTTACATAAAATGCATAAATTATGTACTATAGTTTCAAAAAGCATTGGATTGCTGTGGAGTTTTTCAGATTTTCTTAACAAAGAGAAAAAATAGAAAATACAGTCGACCCTCTTGCACTTTGTGCCCCCCATATTGTGGCTTCAGATCTTAGCGTCATGATTTTTAGCAAAGTAGGAGACCTGTTTTGCAACTGTGCATGCATGACCTGCCGCAGTGGTGGCGGCCCTGGCCCTGGCCCGAGCAGTGGTGGCGGCTCAGGCTGCAGCAGCGGTGTGGGCGGCGGCGGCGGCCACCGCCACTCAACACAAACGTCAGGCTGCGCAGGTCTGAATTAAAACCGCGGTTGTGCGATATAGGACACCCGACTGTAATTGGGTTTTAAGTCTTCTGACTAAGTCACTGACATGATCAACATTCCACAGATTAGAGGGCATTATTTTCTAGATAAGGTTAAATTTGTATACATTTATTTTTGTTCATGACTTGGGACATATATATAAGCGCAATAATTTCTCACACTCTCCTTTAGGAAAACAAAATCTCTTGGAGTAAAGGAAGAACACTAATTTGTCAGCATTCTTCATAATCCTTTAGGCAAAGCTTTCTAGTGTAATTAAGATATGGATTCAACAAACTACAGGTTGTCTCTGTAATTTTGATTTTTTGTTTAAGACATTTATTTTTGCCGATTTCAGCAATGTGAATTAATAAATGTTATGAATTATGTCTTTTTTCTGAATATTTGTTCACTGTTTTACCAGAAGCCCCTACTTAATAGTTTTTTTTACCTGTTGTACAGATTATTTTAGAAGTAAACTCAGGTCTTAGTTTCTTGCTATTTCTTAGTTTATTCAACCTACTTTTACAGGGAGGAAAGCTGACTCAAACAAATACAGTTATACCTCCTTCATCACGAGGAAAGGGACAGGCCAAAGGCCTGGCGAAACATTAATCTCTCAAAGAACTGCAGGTCATTAATATGCATGCAGGCCATGTCCATTGCTCCACCCCCCGGAACTCTGCAGACAATTCTTTGCTCTGTCCCGTAGTCTGTCTTGGCACAGGTGAGCAAAGGGAACCATTTCTGCGTGGCTGCTGTGACCACAGCCCAAACCCCACGCCGCTCCCCCCCCAGCCCCCTGGTCCGACCCTGGTGCTAACGCCGACCCTGGGGCACCTGCGCCAGCCCGCGCGTACTCGCCCCGCCTCCGCAGCCGGTAAGGCGCTCTGTTCAGCATCCTTGGAGCCTGGAAAAACCTTAACTTTGCAACACTGCAACACCCTGTGCACTTATGGCAGGCGGGAGGCATTGGTATGGGAGTTTCTTTCCCTTTAACATCCACCAGTCCCGGCAGAGGCAGCGCTGCACGGGCTTTGAGTAACAAGGAATGGCATGTCTTGTGGTGGTGCTGCACTGGGTCTCAGCGGAGCACATGGGACTGGGGCAGGGACTGGGGCAGGGACCGAGTCAGGGCTCTAAACGCCACTGCGAGCTGCAGTAAATCGCATGCGCCGGGGGAGCCGCGCGCCCCACAGGCACCGCGTCACCGCCTCTCAGCAGAGGAGAGTCAAACTGTGCATGCGTCAGGCAGCTGGGCTCGCGGACCGCTAAATCATATTCACGAAAAAATTGCTTCGGAAATGGGCGAGGTCGTGAAGGAGAAGTCGCGATACAGACAGGATTCACTGTATTTCAAACAGTCAAATTCTAACAAATCTGTCACACTCCCAAAGACCTACTGAATGGGTTTATGTTTTGACACCTTTATCTTTCAATTAAAGGTAGTTAGATTTTCCTCAAATTAAATTAACTTTTTGTTTCATTTTTGTTGTTTGGGTTTGGTTTGACTTTCGATTTGTTGGGGTTTTTTAGATAGACAACACTTGGCCAAAATGAATGGAATAGTTTTGAAAATAGAAAATGTAAACCACTTATTTATAGTAGCTCGAGCCTGAATTATTATCTCATGATAAAGAATATTTCTGTATTAACTGAATAATAAAGTTACTGTACTAATAGATAAACAGCAAAATGACCAAGTTAAATAATTTTTGAATATTATATTTTATTATACCAGATATCCTTTCATAAAAGCTGTCAGAGTTGAACAGTTACATTTATTTATATGATTAATGAATGATTCTTCAAATTGAACTTGTGCAGAAAGTGACTGGTGTCTTTTACCACCATAATGAATTGTAAATAAGCTGATGACAATGAGGCAACACAAGACTGAAAGGCGAATTAATGCAAATAAGACTTTTCACTGTCTAAAACCTGTAAACTATTGTTTCTTTAGGAAAATTCTTCCTAGATCTAGCAGCCACTTGTGAATTCTGCCAACAGATTTCTAGAGGTTATAGCTGATATGTTGCTTTCGTATTTTGAATGCCTCTCAAAATGTGCTTTAAATTGTAGAGCTGTATATTATTGTGTTCTAATGGATTTTTTACTGTTGTGGCATGGCTCCTTCAGCTTTGCATCTACTAGGTTGTTGTACTCGAACTCAACATAAACAAAACAGTGTTCCCTAAAGTGTACATCTGTAGAAAATAGATATTTCTTGTAATCATAATAAATGACCATTTAGAATGTCATAAGTATTCTGTTCCTCTTTTTTTTTGTTTTGCTTTAAAAATCCACTTTTATGAGTTGTAAACCATAACCAAAACTGAAAATGGGTTCTTTGCTATGTTTCTTCTCAACTTTTTTTCCTCTTCATAAAAATATTCACAGAAAATCTTACAATATGTGTATTCAAATCACTGAGGTTTACCAAAATTAGATAAAAAATTGAGTTTAAATTAAAACCCCAGGTTTGTGAAGACTGAAGCACAATTCAATTAAATGCTATTCTGTTAGCCTTAGTGAAGCTCTGCTTGTATCAATCTTGTACCTTGAGTGAGCATGTCAGATGATTCTTTAGAAGACTAGACTTGTTCTCCAAAAGAAGTTTGATAAAATTTAAGTTCAGTTAGAGAAAAGCTAAATATAGCCTGAAAAGTTACTATATAATTTTTTTTTCCAAAACACTTCTCATGGATTTTTTAAATTTTTATTAGCCAACTAATTATAGTACAGATATATGTTAATACTAGTAATTTAGAAATTTCATTTAAGACAATATGTTCCTAGTTGAAAAAGCACTGTTTTCCTGAAACAGGGTTTTAGAGAAACATACCGGTTTTAATGTTTCATGAAATGCCAGGCGGCTTCGGTGGAATATTTTTCAGTGTCCTTTCTATTTTGTCAGCCATAATCAGTTTTCTAATATTGATGGGAACTGAAGTTAGGGTCTTAGGTTCTAATTTTCAAAAACTCTGAACATCTTCCCAGCAGAATTTGCTGAGATTTTTCCTGTTTTCTACAACTTAAACTTCTATTTTGCAATAAAAAGCCAGGAAAATATTTTCAGAGCTTTGGAACTTTCTGTGAGACAGCAATGGTGATGTTCAGGCAGCTATGTTAATTTACATAAGATATGTGAATTAAGTAATTTTTTGTCTTTTATTAATTCTATCCAGGGTCAACACTATAATAATTCTGTATAAGACTTTCTTTAACAAACAACAGAGTTGAGCTTCAGGGTGATGATGAGAGTGACAGAATTCATGCCACATAATGACAGAACCCAGTGTTCCTGATGCAAGCACTGAAGCATACTCCTTACGGAATAAGTCAGAGAAAATGATGTGAATGTTAAAAAACAGTGCTGCTAGCCTTTCATGTTTCCACCAAAATTATGCTAGTCCGCTACATGCATTGCCTTTCATGCACAGAAAGTGGTTTTTAAATTTCCCCTCAAATACGTAGTTGGTCTTTGCTGTTCTAGTCTTCATTATGTCAGTACCCCCTTAATTACTATCTCAGTCTTCTAAGCATCCTGTAAAGAACTGCAAATAAACTGAATGAAGCAAGGATCATGACCTGCATGATTCCCTACTGCCCCTGCAGGTCCTACACCAGCTGAGGGACCTCATGGGATCTGGATAGAGGACCTCCTCTTCCCTGGTTGATCATGGAGGCATTGAGGGCAACTCCTCCCCCACTCCCTATCCCCCAAACAGTTTTGCAGACTTTATTATGCGCAAGACACTTTACATCCTGAAGGAGTCATCCCTGTCAAAAAGGTTGAAAAAAGGTATTCTATTAACTACTATTTAGGGAATCTGAGCAAGTGCCATTTTGACTACAGATGAAAATCTGAGCATTCTAAGATCCAAAGATACCTATAGAGGAATAACAAAAAGAGGTAAAGAGGTAGAGATATACCAAAAGTTCATTTGCACAGTAGGATTTTCGGATAATTTTTCAGATGTGTGAAGTCAATGCTTTACTCATGGTTGATTTCAAAGCTTTTATTTTTGTCTGCAACTTACCACTTTTTGATATTTATTTATCTAGTAGGGCACTCTTATTCAGCAGATATGTTGCTCACAAAACTGGAAGTTTAGTTGGCCCCTGCTGATGGATATCTCTTAATGGACTCACCCAGGCATTACTGAATCTAATAGAGGACAGTGCAATTTTGAAAATTTTTGAAATTAAAAGACTTAGCAGGACCTCAGAAGAAACTCTCAGAGCGTCGACTGGATAGGAGCATTCTGTGTTGGGTTAGGAATTGGTTGGATGGACAAGCCCAGAGAGGGATGGTAAATGGTGCCATATCCAGCTGGCAGCCAGTCACTAGTGGAGTCCCACAGGGATCAGTGTTAGGCCCAGTACTGTTCACTATTTTTATGGATGATATGGATGAGGGAATTGAGTCCACTATTAGCAAGTCTGCAGATGAAACCAAGCTGGGGGCAAATGTTGAACTGCCAGAGAGTTAGAAGGGCCCTTCAGAGGGACTTTGATTGACTAGAGAAATGGACAGATTCTAGTAGTATGAGATTTAACAAGTCTAAGTGCTGGGTTCTTCCCTTTGGACATAACAATGCCATGCATCGCTATCTGCTGGGGGAGGAGTGGTTAGAGAGTGGTGAAATGGAGAGGGACTTGGGAGTAATCGTTGACAGAAAACTTAATATGAGCCAACAGTGTGCCCCGGTGGCTAAGAGGGCCAATGGCATCCTGGCCTGTACCAGGAACAGGGTGGCCAGTAGGACTGGGGAAGTTATTCTTCCCCTGTACTTGGCACTGGTCAGACCACATCTTGAGTACTGTGTCCGGTTCTGGGCTCCCCAGTTTAAGAAGGATGTTGAACTGCTTGAGAGGGCCCAGACAAGGGTGACAAGGATGGTGAAAAGACTGGAGAACAAGCCCTAAGGGGAGCGACTGTGGGAGCTGGGGTTGCTCAGCCTGGAGAAGAGGAGGCTCAGAGGGGACCTCATTACTGTTTATAACTACCTGAAAGGGAGGTTGTAGTTGGGTGGTGTAAATCTCTTCTCTCAGGTTTCCAGCACCAGAACAGTAGGACATAGTCTTAAGCTACGCCACGGGAGGTTTAGACCGGATGTTAGGAAGAGCTTTTTCACAGAGAGAGTGATCTCTCATTGGAATGGTCTGCCCAGGGAGGTGGTGGAGTTGCCATCCTTGGAGGTATTTAAGAAAAGACTGGATGAAGAACTCAGTGACTAGTGGTCTAGATAACAGGACGATCGGACAGGGAATTAGGTTATGTCTACGGCTCCGAGGCTGTGTGTTCAATCCCTTTGTGGGCGTTTGCTTGGCAGTTGGACTCGATGATCCTTGTGGGTCCCTTCCAACTCAAAATATTCTGTAATATTCTTTGACAAAAACTAAGGATCTTTTCAATAATTTAGTCCCACTGTATCCTAGAACATTATAAACCAACTTTTCACAAATTAGTCTCTATGCTCTGTAGTCACTCACCAAGATGTAAAGTCCTAATAGTTGAAAAAAAAAAAATCAACCTTTTGAAGAATCATGCTTGTGTCTAGGCATTTCTGCTGTGTGGTTAGTTGTGAAATTAAAATTGATTAAGGTTAACTGCTTGTAAAAATCATACAAAATTTTAAACAGCCAGTTTTGTACTAATTCATCCATGAAATTATGTATCCTGGTGCTTGCAGATTCTCAGAGATGCTCTTTAGGATTACATTAGGTTCATATATTACCTTTCAAAATTCAGGACGGATTACGTTCAAAATGTATTTTACAAGGAACTGCAGATAGACTCTAGACACAGAGGAGTCTTATGCAAACTATACGTAATCCTTTGGCACTTGTGAGATAAGTAGCATAATCCAACATTTTTTTTAAGATCAACTGTACTTATATATTTATATCAAAAAGAGAATGCAATGTGGAGCAAAATATTAAGACAGTAAGTTATATAGTTATACATACATGTTGAATTTTAATTAGGAAGAGGAAAACAATGAATTTGCCTTTTAAGAGTCATAGCTGCTCTGATTTTCATTATTATATCCTTTCTAAGTTAGTTTTAATTCTAAGAATCACATGCAGGTTAATAACAATTAGCTCAATCTCACAGTTTGAGGAAATTTAGTACTCCTGTGTTCTACTTTATTGTTTCACTATGAAAGTCTCAGGGTAGTCTGCTGTCCTGCTGTTTCCCACAATTATGCGGCCCCACTATTTCAATGCCCCATCAGCGACCACATGACTTTGTCAGGACAGTCTTCCTGTAATTTTCTACCTTTTCTGTGCTCTCAAACTGTTTCACTTGGAAACTGCATTTTGCTCATGTTTCATGTTATCAGAAAGAAACTTCATAATAACAATATGGAAGAGGACTGATCTTCCTTAGGGAAGCTCCTACCTGGAAATAGCCCTCATACTCCCTGGTATCCCCACTCATTTTGTACATCTGTGGTAAGTCCAGAGAAATAACAGGGCAGTATGTGGCATAGAACAATTGTACAAAAAATGTTGGAGTGTGGAGTCACCATTCCTGGAGGCGTTTAAGGAAAGACTGGATGTAGAACTTAGTGCCCTGGTCTAGTTGACATGGTCATATTCAGTCATAGGTTGGACTTGACGACCTCGGAGGTCTTTTCCAACCTAAATGATTCTGTCATTCTGTTCATTATGTAGGAAGTCCAGTTCAGTGTAGATCAAGTATTATTACCCTGTTTGCTGTTGTGTTCAACAGCATGTATTGGAGCAATTCATGAGACATCTGACTAGAAAAGTAATATCAAAATGCATTCTTTTATACTTTTATAAACACATCCTGTTTTTTTAACTTTCTTCCTCCTTCTTTCTTTTTTTCCACACTACTCTAGCATTTCCATTGGTACAGCACCTAAAGACATCAGCCAGAAAGGATCATATTGCCTCAGAAGCCATAAAATATAATGGATTGTACTAGGGAAAAAGTACACCTTCTCACCTTCTTTTCTTTTGACTCTACTGTGCAGACTGCTCTGCTTCCTGATGGTCTTCTCATTCGTCTGTTTTTGGCCTGCATTCTTGTTAAATATAGTTTTACCTGTGTCTTTTCTTGATCTCAGCTGCTCTCTGCTCATAGCTGGTATCACTGAAGAGGTGTCTTTTACTTGATTTACTTGTCTTTTACATGATACCTCCATATCAGTAAAAATGATATCTCCTATTTTCTATCTCCCTTTACTGATTCTTTGAATAAACACCATGAAAATCAGTAGGAAAATCAATAAAGAGGATAAAAAGCAACATACACAAGTGCTCTTCATAATTTATTACTTGAGAAAAGCTGATTTGCAGGAATAATTCCCTATAGGTATTATTACATAATACTCAGTAAGGTCATTTGAAGCTTGTATTCTGGATCTGGTAAAATAAGATCTACTCTTGTAAAAATTTTCACTCTTTCTGATTGTCATGATTCTTAGGATGCCTGGACAAGACTAATATGATAGAAGAGCTATTACATTTATCAACATACAGAAGTACAACACCTATCTCACCATGTTAATTGCTTTCAGTTCTTAGCATCAATTGGCTAGGAATGAATTAGGAGATGTTGAAAAGTTATAAAATGTCACTAGTGCTGTAAGAATTGAAAGATTAATGATTTTAATTGAAATGCATTTGTTATTTAATTTTCTTACAATTTAGAGTGTTATAAACACAGAAGTGTACGTTTTTCTTTCCCAAAGTTAAAAACCTGGTAATCACATAGAAAAATAACTGCATTTTTATAGAAATAAGGAATAGATAGCAAGAGTTCTGACCAAATTTGTATTTGTGACAAAACTCCTAATTGGTGCAAAGGGATTTCAGTGTCTTCGCTGGTATAGTTGAAATACCAGGGAATTTGAATTCTTGGTCACAAACACACCACTTCATTTTTTTCTTGAATTTGGAAAGTACAATGCCACAATGCCTACGTACAGGTACATGCAAGGGAACCACAGCGATCTCCTCGTAACATTTTATAAGGACCCTTCATCACATGGGTTTGACTTCCTGGCCTCACTGTGAGCCCTAGTTGTGCAGCTGCACAGCTTTGAAACAGAACTCTTTGTGCTGTTTGGAGTGTAGAATCCTCAGCAGGGTTCACTTTTCCCAGGTTCTGGATTTGTTTCTTTTTTCCATGTTTGCTTTTCCCGTTTTTTTTCCTCCCTCAGGAGTGCCAGGCAGATGCTCTTGGTCTCTGCATGAGCTAATGTGCAAGTATACTCTCACCCAGTCTTGTGCCTTCATAATTTTGATCCCGAACCTACTCTGCTGATCTGACTCTTTTGCTTTGACCTTGGACCTACCTCTTAACTTTCTGAGACATGTTAAATCCAATTCATTAGGACCTACCAACTGATTTTTTTCACAGAAACCATCTTTAAAATTGAGTCTGAGCTGAGTAGGAAATGTACTGTATCTCAGTGCTCGTCTTGAATGAATACATTTTCTTTCACATTTTTATACACATCCCGATTTTAGTAGACACTATTACCTATTGTAGATGTATTTCTTAACATATTAATAAGCTACTGAAGTCTTGTTAGAAAATATGAAGATTTTCAAAGATGCTATGTCAGATTTAATAGGTTTTAGATGTTGCCTATTTTTCTCTTTTGTTATTTGAAGGAACTAATGCTGGCTTAAAAGATAAGGACTTCTGCTTCTTCAGGCTATTCACCTGAAATCAATTTGCAATGAAATGCAGGAACAATTTCAAAATCAGTTAACTGTAAACTCAGATAAGCCCCAGAGTTAGGCTGCATGGAGTTTTCTTCCACAAGAATCTGGTTTCTAAGAACAATTAGCTGTATCTATGATAAGCTTTCCCTCAATGCAAGGGAAATGGATTAGTGAACAGAACAAGTAAAAACGCAATAACCCAATTGTAGCATGATTCTTCAAATATGCTAATATGGATAACTAAAGAAATACAATATAGGGAGAATCTACCTTGCTTTCCATAGTACCACCTACCTTTTTACCCTGTGCTTTCTCCATACACAGGTCTACAAAGCAAATGGATATATTACACTCTTTAAAGAGAGAACAAGTCCCTGGCATGCCTACGACAATGTAGTTCTAACAGACCAGTACTGGTGCTCATGCTAATTCATGAGCTGTTATAAAACTCTTTGACTCACAAATATGATATTCATGTTGACTCTACAAATATGCTCTTGCTTTCTTCATGACTTTCTGGAATCCAGGCAAATCCAGAGGATGTTTTTGTTAACACTATTACTTTAATCAAAACTCAGAAGAATACTCAGTCTTAGATTTTATTATACTTTCAAACCACATTTCAAAAGTGTTTTTCCTTCTTTGATAGTGAATTACTGTTATTTTTAGGTTATATTAACTTACTCTCCCGAGGTTTTACCCTCTTTTCTACATCTCCACTCTCTTAGTATCACACTGGCGCTTTGACTGTCAGTTCTTATGAAGCAATATTTTTTTTAATTTGTGGTCTGATTATAACTTTTCTTGCTGTCCTCAAATCTTTTGCATAAGCTGGACTGCTTTAAGTATTGGTTTTTATGTTTAAATCTACTAATATACTACCAGTAAGTATGTTATTCATCTATGACGCAGTAGTATAAATATGCACAATATTATGAAAGACTATTAATAATCACAAAATCAATACTGGAAAAGACCTCTAAGATCATCAGGTCCAACCTCTGACTGGACATCACCATGTCAACTAGAACATGGCACTAAGTGACATGTCTAATTTTCTCTTGAATACTTCTAGAGACAGTGACTCCACCACCCCCCTGGGAGGCCATTTCCAGTGCTTGGTAACATTTCAGAGAAGAAATATTTCCTTATGTCCAGTGCGATCCTCCCATGGCCATTTTCTCTTGTCCTGTCACTGGTTGCCTGGGAGAAGAGACCAAACCCCACCTAGCTACAACCTCCTTTCAGGTAGCTGTGGAGAGCAAAAAGGTCTCCCCTGATGGTCCTTTTCTCCAGGCTAAACAGTCTCAGCTCCCTCAGCTGGTCCTCATACGATGTATTCTCTAGACCCTTCACTGGCTTTGTTGCTCTTCTGATGTTTCTTTCAGAAATCAATCATTGCAATTTGAAGGGTCGTCTGATGTGGGATGGAAAATTTACTTTTTAGAAAAATAAATCAGGTGGAGATTCCCCTTGTGAGGCATGCCAGTCTCAAGATTTTGCTCATTAAAGTAGCAAGCCTGTAACTTTTCACTGAAAAAAAATCCTTTTTGATTTGATATGAACTACACTAAAAATAAAGCGAAACATGTATCTTCACAGGTGTATAATTTTAACAATAATTTTAAATAACCTTAGGGCTGTTGGACAAGTATTGAAAGCTTTATCTGTTAGGAAAGTCTTCTCACAGCCTTCTGCTTCTTAACGAAGAACAGAAAAGTTTCAATGTTGCACAATGTAAGAGAAGAGAGCAATATTTTTAAAAAAATGTCTGATTAACTAAAACACTTAAATTTTGAATGTTCCTAGAAATTAACAGCACATCTATCTTCTCATCAAGTGTTACATAGGTGCTAAGACTGGAGCTTTTGTGCCACACAGGGAGTAGAAACAGCCTTCTACTATTCTCTGTTCCCTTTGCTCTAATGAAAACCATTTCTCAAGGCTTAAGCTGGAAAAGAACTAGAGTTACTGGCTTAAGAAAACTTAAGAATTTACAGTTTTTAATATTTTAATTCTTTCCCCCCCACACACACTTTTTTCCATTTTAAATCATGGGGAAGACTCCTGTACTGATTCCAGTTTCTCATGTTTTATCACTAGACATAAAGTCACCAGCAGTCTCTAAATTGAGATTGATTATGAAAGATATACATAGATTCTGAGCAGCTTTCTGAACTCTCTAACAAACTGTCAAGTCCTTGTGCACAGTATCATGTTCATTGTCATAAAATGGCAATTTAAGAGCAGAAGCTATTATAATGTCACAGTTATCTGGACATTGAAGAGGTTTTAATTTATGCTAAATAAGATATCTGTATACATTTGGAAACAAATTAATGTTAGTCCAGAATTATGTGATGAAAAATACCTGCATGCTTTTCAAAATTGACTTTACAACATTTTTTCCTTGGAATGAGTGTTTTTACATCCCTTAAATAAAGGATAAACCATTCAAAAGTAGGATGGCATTTAAATAATTTGCATAGGAAAAATAAGTTCTATAAGTACCCTGAAATAGAATAATAATAGCATCGTACTCGTGTTGCCTACACTACACAAGGGTTTGGTCATCTCCTCTGAACATTAAATACTCAATCATCTGGAAAATTTACATTGTAATATATGTGTATTTGCTCTTTGCTCCCAGTGTCAGTTGATACAGTAACCCAGTTTCTTTTGTCACAATTACAATAAAATCACACTATAAACTATTTAGGTTACATATCTTGATAGAAAGCAGATAATTAAATTAACTTCAAAAAGAAAGATTTGCTATAACCCTTTGCGCACTTGTCATGTGTGCCATCATTGTGGGGCACTACACACTGCTGTATCAACTTTGTGATTATAAATCCCTTACATGTATAATCCCCAAACTCTCTTTCCAAATTTAAGTTTCCTTTTTATCTTTGTTAAGTAACAATGTGATTCTTAAAATAGTCTGTCATATTATATGCCATATTTGTTTATTGTGATACAGAGATAAAATATTTTAGAAAACAAGCATGGCTAACTGCATTATCAGTGAATACATGATGACATTGAAGTCTGTTTCTTTACATGTGTGATATTTCATTTAAGGTTTTCACTGACGGAGGAATCAAGTTTATTTTAGCCTGCTATCACCACAGCTCCAGAGCTAAGTACTAAAAGAATGCTTGTATTAATATAATAACACGACTTTACCTAGAAAGAGTGTGATGGCCAGAAAGTAGAAAAAGACGTATGAACCTCAGTCTTCTGCTCAGGCTATAATTTATAGATATGTTGCCATCTTTCATAATACAAATCCTAGACTGTCAGTAGTACAGCAAAAGCTTTCATTCTTAAGGGAAGTTCTTTAGACCATATGCTCTCTTCACTCAGCTAGCGTTTTTCTGTCTCTGTGTAAGATTTCTCTGGCCTAATGTAATCTGTCATTTTCCTTTAACTGAAAAGAACTGACAGTAATTACGAAGTTCTATACATTCCCAACTCAGATAATCTTCTGTAACTTTTACATATAGACACTTTGCACCTAAAGAATTTTCAATACCTTTGATGTTACAACTCCTGTTAAAACCACTTATAAAATTGACAGATCACATAGGGGAACTCTAGCTGCTAGGAAGTGAAGGAAATACACAGCTTCTTGCTTACAAAATACAAAAATCAAATTCGAGGCAGCTCGATGTTACAAAGCTATTTGTGAAGCGTGGACCCCATGCATTTAGTTTCCGTGCCCACAGCCTGGCTACCGAGGCGGTCCTGGCAAGGAACGGCTGTCACCGCAGCCGCTCTCCGCTCCAGTCCCGGGTATTTCAGCTGCCCGAAAACCAGGAAGGGGAACACCTTTACTTCCCCGAAGAAAGCAACTCACCTGAGCAGTACAGCAGCTTCCCACAGATAAAACCCCGAGACAGCCGCGCGGAGGTACCTAATCCTGGCCATGCTGCCCGGAGACGCGGCGGAGCCCGGGAGCGCTGGTGTCCGAGGCATCGGCGAAGCTCGGTGGGCGACAGTGGCGCGGCTCCCCGTGGGCGGACGGGCGGGCGNAGGCAGAGCGGGGGCGGGCACGGCCGCCCTCCGGAGAGCGCAGGGACCATCAGGGCGGGACCGGGGACGGCGGCGACGGCGAGGGCGCGCCCTGGAGGGTCTGCCCAGGGCAGGGGAGGTGCCCTGCCGAGGGCACGGGGAGGGCTCAACCGGGGCTGGCGGGGGATGTTTGTGCTCAGAACGAGCCCTACCCGAGCGCGTTCCCTCCCGCGGGAAGAGGGGTGGCGGGGTCGATGCCTACACGGGGCGGCGACCGTAAAAGATGTGGGATGAACACAGTTAACCTCGTGTCTCGGAGCCTATTGGTGAAAGAAGGGTCCTTCTGCTTTGCCTTTCGCTCTAGAGCAAAGGTATGCTTTCTCTAAGGAAATGGGTGAGCGGGGGAAACCCAGCTTTGTAGTTCTGTGCTTTGAAAGTACTGTGTTGCTTGATACAGGAACGGTATATCCTGTTCTATTTGACTTTTACAGAAAAGAAAGATGATCTAGTGCCATAAGGTGGACTAGTAGGGAAGTCCAGTTTGCAGATTTGGTTGGGGAGGAGAGTGGATGGGGTTATGGGAAGGAACAAGGAAAAAGAGCGTTGTAAGAGAGAAACTGGGAAGTTATTAATGAGAAGAGGGAGAAGATGCCATAGGATGGCAACAGGTTAGGTTAGGATGGCAACAGGTTAGGTAACAGGTTGTCGTGGTTTGACCCTGGCTGAATGCCAGAGACCCACCCCAACTTCTCCTGAAGGAGAAAACTAAAAAAAACAAACTGGAAAATAAAACTGGAAAATAAAATAAAACTGGTCACAGGCAAAAGAAGCAAGGCAAAACTATAAATAAAGAACATAAAGGGTTTATTTTCTAACTAACAAGCTCAGAACTGCAAGGGAAGCATCATTTAGAAGGCAACCTTTCTCCCCCCACCCCTCCTTCTCTTACAATAGATGTAATATTCCCTTTTCCACCAGGAGAAAAAGGGGGAACA
>WEKX01004109.1:0-16021 GCA_013390025.1 Pitta sordida | reverse complement strand
CCATAGGTTTTCACCATGGTCAGTCCAATTCACAAACAGCAGCGGGATGCCTGGAAGAACATCTCTACCCCTTCTCTCGTTGGGCCTGGGGGCCTTCAAATCTCTCAGCCTCCCGACGCAGGGTCTGAGCTGGCACGCTACATCTTACTACTGAACTTTTTTTCTTCTCTCCCAAGTATGTTATTCTGCAGAGACGCCTTTATCTCTACTCTAACCTTGAAGGCCCTGGCAGCACGGAGAGAGCCTAGGCCAGAGCTGAGCTGTTAACCCCCTCGCTACCAGAGCAGCAGAAAACCCCCCAAACCATAACACAGGTTTGGCTAGATTAGGTAATAGGTGATAGGTTGGACTTGATCTCTATAGTCTTTTCCAGCCTTACTGATTCTGTGATTCTGTGATTCCGTCATTCTGAGGTGCTGGAACGAGTTCAGAGAAGGGCAAATAGGATGGTAAAGGGGCTGGAAGATAAGCCCTGTGAGGAGAGGCTGAAGGAGCTGAGTCTGTTTAGCCTAGAAAAGAGAAGGCTCAGGGGTGACCTTATCGCTGTCTATAACTAAAAGGTGGTTGTAGTCAGGCGGGGGCTGGTCTTTTCTCCTTGGTCTCTGGGGACAGGACAAGAGGTCATAGTCTTAAGCTTCAGGAGAGAAAGTTCAGACTTGATATTAGGAAAAGGTTTTTTACTGAAGGAGTGATCCGGATTTGGAATGGGTTGCCCACAGAGGTGGTTGACTTGCCAACTCTGGAGGAGTTTAAGGGTAGGCTGGATGAGGTGTTGAGCGATATGACCTGGACACTAGATTAGTTGGGCTATAGGTTGGACTAGGTGATCTTTAAGGTCCTTTCCAGCCTTATCTATACTGTGATACTGTGATACTGTGAACATAATGAGGTTACAAGTATGGGTGACAGTAGGGACGTGAGAGCAGAATCATGGAATATTTTGAATTGGAAGGGACCCACAAGGATCATGAAGTCCAACTCAAGTGAATGGCCCATATGGAGATCAAACCCATGACCTCAGTACTATTAGCACCATGGTTTAACCAAGCAACATTCCACGCAAACAAGGAGCTGCTAGAAAAAGGATAAGAGTATGAGTTGATGTTGAGAAATATTGTTTGAGAAACTCTTGTGGGAATCTGTATGGTTTGTGCAAGAAGCAGAATTAAAGATTTGTGAGGAGTAGCTACATCTGGAGGACAGAAGAGGAAAATATGAGATGGTAAAGTAGGGATCCTCTGTGTGAACTTAAAAACCATGGCCTTCAAAAATCCACATCATGTCTGGGAAAGCCAATGGAAGGAGAAATCAGGGGGGACCAGTTCAGGGATAGACCTCTGCATTTGTGAACTGCCTCTTTCTGGGCATATCCCTGTGTCCTTGACTGCCTCAGTATAATCTGCTGGCTTGTTTTTTCCTGTACCACTAATTTGTGTTAGGTAGCAGCCCCACTACTTGTGCAGCTCCATTAGGTGCAGTCCACATGATTATCTCATGCTGGAGTGTTATTAAAACTATTAAGAAGCCATATAAAACTTAAGTGTCGCAGAAGGAAGCAGATGTGGGAAAAGGCAAAGGTTCAGCAAGATAAGGCACACAAAGCAGAGTAAAAGAAACTGAAATTTGAGGGAAGTATAATAACCTCATTACAGAGAAAAGAAGATGGACAGACGGAGAGTGAAATACAGAATAACTTTTAACACAGAATAGAAAAAGAGATTAAAAAGTAATTGAGTAGAGAAGATGCAGGAAAGAAATAACAAATGGGAATTTTATGCATTCCTTATATTCAAAGGTGGGGTATGAGTGAAAAAAAAATATTTAATTAGAAATTTTGAAAGCAAACGTTCCATCTCCAGGTATATTGTCTTTTTATTTCATTTATTTTTTCGTTTATAATGATTTCAGGAATATTCCACTTGTAGCTTTCACAACAGGTCTTAACATATTTTTCATATTCGCAATATCCTTATTCTTTTTTTTTTAGCTCTTTAAGATTGTTCCAGCATGTGTTGCTAAATAATATTGTCTGCAACACAATTTGAAACAAAATTCATTGTTAATACATATCGAGTGTATATCTGAAGAATGCAATAGAATATTGTTAATTTATTTCCTCTATTCACTGAACTTTCTGAATTAGTAGGAGCTACATAAAGGCAGAGATACTTCAAGTTTCTAGGTTCCCTAAGTTGACCCTTCTGTTCTTGTTCTCCCTGTGGTCCTAGCTGACAGTAATCATCAGAACAGGACAACAATAATCAGAAAAGGATCTTGTTTAAAACCTTGATTGAAAACATAATAGCAAACAAACTAAAGAATCCTCCTTTTACTCAAGGACAGTCTGTCAGTGCAGGTGTTCTACAGAATCAGTGTAGAGTACGTCCTTTGTATATTCAGAACAGTTGATTCTTATCTTTCCCCTTAAAATAAGCGTGCAGTGAGGCTGCTTCTCTGGGCGCTGTTCATCTTTGTGTGTTATGCATTTCAATAATGAATTGGTCTAATGTTTCTTTTATATGCACTGAGGCAAATGCATTTTTTGTATGGTGCTCTTAGTGAAAACTATCCACAAACTATCCAGGTCTCTAATTGGAGCAGTTATATTAATTATAAATTCAAGTTGTTCTTTAGATATGCTATGTTCAAGCTTCTCAAAACCCTTGTGTGAAAAATATATGCTTGCTTGTGCTTTAAGTAGTAACTTTGCCATTGCATCATTTTGTTCTGCTAAATAAGAGTGTTGTTTTCAAGCTTTTGAAAGTTTTCTCTGGGTGGTGTTCAAAATTAAAATGCTTTCTTTGGAGTGAATTCAGAAAGCTCACCTTGATTATAAAAAGTACCAGTTTAACAAAGCACTTAAGCACATACTGTTAACTTCATCGAGGTTAGAAACAGAGAAGCGTACTTCATTTTTAATCTCAAGCTTGGTAAAATATTCTCTAATTGTTTTAAGTGTTTTAATTCACTAGTTTTTTAATTACCATCCTTTTAGACTTTCTATATAACTGCTGGTGGACTTACCAGTTACAAATCTAAACAAATGGGATTGTCCAATCTTTAGAAGATCTTTATGGTATCTCAGAATAGTTCTGACAGTTACATTAAATGGAAAGGTGAGACTTGTTTGAACATCCACTTGAAAACCAAAACACACAGACCTTCTTCATGGCATAAACCTATGTGAAATATTAACGTGGTTCACTTATATATATACTTCATATACCTTGATAACAATGTCATAAAATGTCATGATTCACAATATTGTAGCTGGTATGTGTGTACCATATACATACAAAGCTGAGCTGTATAATTTACTTTCAGTAAGTTTAAGTGAAGTACATTCTTTACAAATGAAAAATACTAGTATGTCAAAATAAAGTTTCCTCCAAAATAGTCTAATGTCAATTTCTAATTCTTCTTATAACCAGCAGGCTGTATAGCTATTATTTCTCCAGTCCAACCACAGTTTAGGTACATTTGAATGTAAATCACTTGTATTTATTATCTTGAGAGATATTCACTGGGAGTAGCCTGGGAGCCAAAAATGCTTTGAGGTTACTGGAAGAAGATGGTCTAATGTGAATCATCCCAGTAGATTAGGTTTTTAGTTTTGCTTTCCAAAGTGGAGATACAAAAACTTTGTGTATTTGCACTCAGTAAAAGTAAGATAGGTAATTTTATNGCTGAACAATCCCAGTTCCTGTAGTTGCTCCCCATAGGGCCTACCCTCCAGTCCCTTCGTACGTCACTTTATTAACAAACAATTTACACAACTGAATGCAAGGTCATGCAGCTACTCAAAAGTATTCATACAGAGGAATCAAAATACACATATGGATGGAAGGATTGCTTATTATGTTTTTCAGTGTGACAGAATTCTTCTGGAATATTAGGACAAACTAATTTTAGAGTCATTATGATTCTCACTAGTCGTGAGAAGTTGTTAGTGTCTCCAGTCCTAAACATGTTATGGTTCAATGCGTTTAAATATTCATTCTGTCAGAAGGCGGCTGGCAAATTTACAGGTTTCTGAAAAGAACTACAAGAACATTACGATTTGGAATGCTTCCCTAATATAAGATTAAAGAAATTCAGTTTATAAAACCCAGAAAAGTTTAGTTGTTTCTTTGGACATCTAAAGCAATCTAAAAGCAATTGAGAAGTGAAGGTAATTTTAAAAATAAGTAGAGATTAACAAGACTGGAACCTGATTATGATGAACTCAGATTAGAAAAAGAATAGTCCTACTTTGAAGCAATTAAAAGATTTAAACAGCTAAAAAGGGAGCAGAATTGATCAGCATTTCAGGTCTTTGGTTCTAGGTCAGCTGTATGTTCTGGTTTGGTCCAGAAGCCACTGGGTAAAATCTGATGAGCCTTGAGATTAATTTCAATTCAACAATGGCTTCAGTGTTAAAACATATGGACCTGTAAACCCAAAGTATTTTGTAATGATATATTCATCTACAAAGTTTGAGTTATTTATTTTCTTTGAAGCAATACATTGACCTTACAAACATTAGACTGGCTATGAGCTGGCTGTTGAAAACCACATAGATCATAATGGTAAGGAAGAAGGACCTCATGTGTATAGTCTTTACCACACTTGTGTTGCCAGATTGAACATTCCAGCATTTTAAGGAGGTGTTATGATGGGATATGACATCACTGTAGTTTTAGATACTGGTTTTACTGAGACATGTTTGATTATGTTAATTAATTTGACTTTCTCAGTACACAGGATTCCCCAGGATGTAATTCATTCAAGTGTGAAACCCTAGAGGCTTTGACCTATTACTAAACACAAAACTACAAACAGAATAGATGTTTTTTGATAAACACAGTCCTAAAATAGAGGGGCCAATTTCAAAATATATGAGTAACTTCACTGAAAAGAAAAATGTATATTTTTAATATACTTCAATAAGAAAGAGAAGTCTTAGCATTGTACTGCAGTCTCTGAAATCAAATTTGAGAGCCTGTACAAAAGAGTTTTCCAGACAGTTTTCTCTGTAAGAAGTGTATGTGTTCACCTCAAGGCTGTAATTGAACATTTTTCAAAATGTATTACCTCAAAGGCAAGTCCTGGGATAACTAAAATAGAATTTTCGTTTGCTTTGCTTAAGTGTTGTTCATTACATTTCATTTTGGTATGCATAGAGAAGAATTGTTTCCAATTCATGGTAAATTAAATTTTCAATCTTTTAAGAAACTGTGTTATGAACACCAGATTTCATGTATTCTTCTTCACATAATTTTTCTCCCAAGCAACTCCTGTCTTAAGCCTTAATTGTCTTAAGTCAGATGGAGTTCCCTAGTTCCAGTTGAAACTATTCTATCCATCATTATCTTTAGATCTGTGCAAAACTATATGAGACAATAGTCTCTGGGGAGGTGGGTTATAGTGATAGCAGAAATTACAATGCAAATAAATGGCACTCTTATTGTCAGAGCTCATCCAATATAAGAAGAGTGCTATATTTCAGAGTAACAACATGTGCATATCAGGTGCATATATAGAAGAATTTGTAAAATATGTTGATACCGGGAGAATAGATTGGAAACCTCAATTAAAACTCCCACATTCTTGTAAATAAAAACCATATACATAAAAATACCACCAAGTTTTCTAATATCTAAATATAAAATTGTTGTTAAATATTAGTCATTATGGTTACAGAAACTCTGCAGATATATTCATATGAAGACAACTAAGCTGGGCTATAAATACAGTGTAAATGTGTATTCCAAAAGCAGTAATCACTGAAAAAAGTGTACTGGCATGTTTTGGCTGCCTTGAAGAAAAATCTGATCTTCCATTTATGGGCTTTTAAACTCAATTTCTGTTAAATAATAAGAGTCAATGGGAACTTAATATTTTCTCTGTTTTACAAAAGAGAACAGAACAGTGGCTTATAAAGAGGTCAGAAATGCCTATGAACCATTGCGCACAGAGTTCAATCAAAATCAGAAACTGTTGCAAACTAATGTCATGCTTTGTTATTAGTTCTCTTTATTAATCAAGGATTCAATCTGTTAAACTGTTTAGCTCAAAACATGTGAGCTGTTCTGCTGGAGTCAGCAGGACTGTGAGTATTGTGCTGGCTCAAGCCTCAAGGGAGGCCATTCCTGCTAGTTAGAGTGTTCCTTTTGTGGTTTGTTTTATTTTTTTTTTAATTTAATTACTCCTTGTAATCATAGCAGAACAATTCTTAAATATCCAGAGGAGTTTACGATTTTCCCAGTGTGAACCTTTAAGTTCCTTCCATTTTCTTGAGTGTCTTGGGTTTTTTTCTTTTTGTTTTCCTTTGCTCATGAGATAGTTTTGTATACAAAAAAATTAACAGAGAAGCAAATTGTACCCTGTACAAATTAACTCCCGTGGATTTTGGTGCAGGAAATATTTTTGCTCAGATGTGTAAAACATAGTATGGGTTGAGACCATTTTAACAATGTAGTTGAAAATCTGTGGGTCTTGTGTTGCAAGGAACAAAGACACCTCAGTGCTTTATATTTTAGGCTGTGTTGTTTCTGCTTCAAGACATTTCTGAAATCTGTTGGTGTTGGAATGCCTTTGTTTCTATTGGAGTATTTTACATTAAAATGTAAAACCCCCACCAAAACGCAAAACCAAACAACTTTCAAAAAGCATTTCTCAGTGCCCATGAACAGATGCAGCAAAGTTGTAGTGACAGCAGGTGTATGTGAAAAGGAAGGAATTAAAGCTGGACACCCAGATTTTTTACTCTGCCATACTTTGCAGCATTTTTCTCATTCATTTTGGGAGTACAGATTTTGCAGCATGTTCTGGAAGCTAAGAAACACGAGTATGAATTTTGGGGGAGGGTGAATACTAAAGACATAGAACAAGGTGGAAAATCTCACAGTAACTGTTCTCTCTGACAGTGATCTCTGCTCAACTCCCCTGTTTCTACTGACTGTACATAACATATCTAACATAATGACAGAGAAAGCACATAAATCTGTTAAGGATATTATGAGCTATATACACTTTCGATAACCTTTTGTGCTCTTGTATGACTTAAATAGGTTGCAGGGAATCCTTTATAATGATCTGGGAAATGATTCCAAGTTATAAGACCTGGGCTAATAATTCTAATAAGAAAATATTGAAAAAACCTCTACATCTGGTGTGTGTGTGAATGGATTTCCAGATTAACTGTCCTTGATGACAGCCTTCACCACTCTACACTATTTCACACTCCAGACACAGGCAAATGCAACTACAAGCACAATCAGATATTCAACAGGTGAATTAAATAAAGGTTTTTTTACAAGTTAACTAAAAAAACCTAGACACAGACACTGCTCCTTTACATAAGGAAGGACAAATCAGACATGTCCCAAGCTTCTGAAGTGGTGTAGGCACCCAGAGAGGTAATTAACAGAGTTTTATGTGGGAATTTTAGTATGGATTTTTTTTTTTTTTGTTGGCCAGTTGTTTTTTTGGTGGTGGGGAGTTGTTTAACAAAATACTTCCTGTTGCTGGATTGCTGTTTGTTCTTTGAGAATATGGTTCCTTGGAGTTGCCTTAGGATGAAGTAGCTTTCTTTGTAAGCTTTATTTTTATTTTATGAGTATTTTTTGCATAAAGAGAACCACCACACACAGTAATGGTTTTTAAGATAGAGGTGTTTAGTGTGGTTGAAGGCTTGCTTTTTCTTTGTACTGTGTTTTCCTGAAAGATTCTAAGGATGCCTTGAAATCTTGAAAAATCCTATTGTGGATTTGGATAGTAGTGGGCTGGTGGAGCTGCGTATTTCTGAAGAAAGTCTCTGCTTTCTTGTAATTTTTTCTTTTTATTCAAGTTTTCAGTGTGAAACATTGTATAGAGGCAAAGATGTAGTATTAAGGGAAAGTAGGCTGTGGTGATGACATTTACCTGACTGTACGGAAAAGGCACAGATTACTATAGTACTTCTCATGCTGCTATTATTTTCCTGTTTGTTTAATTTCCTTCTATTAATTCTCAAATCTTTATGCCTCCTAACCTAAGCTTTTACTTACTCCTTATGTCATGTTTGCAGTATGTGTATGTCACATATTCGAAAAGAGTCATGTTGAATTATGTGCTTTTTTCCCCTTCTCAAGATAAACTGTTAGTCTTTGATTTTACTCTTATATAATGATTTCCACTCAAGCATCTCTAGTGCTCTTCATTACTGAAACACAAATATGGAAGCATATATAGGGAAGTCTTGTAATATGACTGTTAGTTGATGTTTTCTAAGTGTTTTCTACATCAGTATTGGATTTGTGCCTATATTTTGAAATTACTTCTAGGAGCTGTTTGACAATATTTCTGATTTTACTGTATTTGAAAACTGTTTAGATTACCTTCAACCAGAGCACAAAAACTTTTCTATAATCAGGCATAATGTGCTCTGAAATTCAAATGTGCAGCTGAAGTGGTGGTCTGTGTATAAATATGTGTATCTAATTTTTTTTACCCTACAGTAGTTTGAAAGTGGGAGAAGATTGTTTCAATAATTGACCACTAGGTGCTTTTACAGCTGTGCTACTCTTTCCACTCACTGTCTATCTTCTACTTGAGTGATGAAAATTGATTTTACATGGGAAGGTCTAGGAAAACTTTGAGAGATGTAGTTCTGTACAGATATTCCTGCTTTGTCAATTCACTTAGTGCAACTATTTGGCCATTCTTTTAATGAGTTCTTCTTTTTGTAGCCTCATTCTTGAAAAGAGGAAATAGTAAGGATCATGGGGTTATAACCTAAAGGAATATAATTTGAAAATATCATGCAAGTTTTTAGAGTGCAAACTTTCAGTAATGATAAAGCTGCGTCAGACACTTTTGCACAAATTGTTCTTTATTATGGTCCTGTGGGTCCGTCCTGGCTCAGAGTGGCCTGTACGCCTGTGAGGGAACTAGGTTTATGTTCACCACTCTGGGATGTGCGTTCGATCACTGTACGGGCGTTATATGGTGAGTTGGACTAGATGGTCCTTGTGGGTCCCTTCCAACTCATAGTATTCTGTGATTCTGTGATTATTAGAAAATAATGACAATATGAAATTCACCTATTTCTGAAGGTGACTTGTTTAACTAATTTTTTTAGGACAAGTCTATCTACCTTCTGAGGCTCAGTTCCCAGGACAGAGCCATGCAGCCTGCAGAACTGTTCTTCAGCATGCGTGCTTTAAAGAGAAATGCGTATAGAACATAGTTTCAAGAATATTAAAAACTAGATTGCATTGGATAGAGTGGCCAGAAGGGCAGTGACACCAATGTGTATGTGTTACTGATGAGGCCATACCTTTAGTCCTCTGCTTCTTTAGTGCTCTGCTCAATTTTGGGCCCCTCCCCACAAGAAAGGTGTGGAGGTGCTGGAGTATGTCCAGAGGAATGGAGCAAAGCTGGTGAAGGGTCTGGAGGACACGTCTGAGGAGCAGCTGAGGCACCTGAGGTTGTTTAGTCTGGGGAAAGGGAAATTTGCGGTGATCTTACCACTCTCTATGGCTTCTCCACATGTGTCAATGTGAAGTCAGTCTCTTCGCGCAAGTAACAGGGAAAAGGGCAGTCAAGAGACAATTTGCTGTTTTCCCCCCATCAGTTGTCATCTTTCATTCACTTCCCTTTTTTTCCCTTTTCTTTTTTTTTCCCATTCTCCCTCTCTCGCTCTCTTCCCAGTTGAGAGGGACTGGGCGATACCTACATAAAGATAGATAGATAAATAAAAGTTTATTTTTCCCCTCAATCCACCCTGCCTAGTGGTTTCTAAAAATAAACCATAACCACGTTCAATAAAATGAAGACAACTATTGGTGCACAATGTGAGGAGGTGGTGGCTGGTTCACAGGTTATTCTGAGTTTTGTGACCTGTTTCTTAAAATAAAACAGTTGAATGAAAAACTGCAAGCCAAATATAAATAGCCTTGCATTACAATGTAGCATGTCAGTTGAACAATTAGAATATCTAACAATATGGAGCCTATTACCAAGGGAGGAGGAATGCAGTAATGGCAAAAAAATAAATTAAACTGCTGTGTGTTTTCTGAGGATCAGTAGGGTTAGATTGCTGTCCAAGGGAGTACCAGTAGAAACTGATGCAGTCAACAGTTCTGTTCTTGTCTCTATAGCAACTGCTTCATACCACTGTTAGGGAAATAGAACTAAATATAACAGTTGGTAAAGAAGTCGGGTTTTTATTTCTCTGAAAAAACAAAGTGTCTCCAAAGCCTTTGGAGATATTANGCAACCTCCCCTCAGGTAGTTGTAAACAGCAATGAGGTCACCTCTGAGCCTCCTCTTCTCCAGGCTGACCAACCCCAGTTCCCGCAGCCGCTCCCCATAGGTTGGGATGCTGTGATGAATGGGTAGACAGTTGTGAATTGGCGGCAGGCTGTGGCTGTGGCAGGGTGTTGGTGGAAGCGGCCAGAGTAGATCTCTGTCCAGCATTCACCATCACTGGGTTGAAATGTGGGGTTTAAGCTAAATTTGATGTCCGAGGGATTATTTAAAGGCACTTGTTGAATCCAAAGTCCTCTTATCTATAGATATGAAACTGTATAGCTGGATATAATTCAAAGTCAATTGCTGTCTTCATTGAGCTGTGAAAATTATTGTCTTGACTTGTTCTGTGAATCTGGTGTCTTTGCAATGCTATGTCCCAGTAGCCTCATCCAATAATTAATCTTTGGCTTGAACAGATAAATACTTCTTTGTAATCTTTTAAGAGGAAAGGTAATATTGTACTTGTGCACTTAGTACATTGCTGCTGCACCTTGCAGAGAATAGCTTACGTATTTATGAAGGTGGATTTTTTTAAGACAAAATATGTTAGTGTCACAGTGAAGAAGTTTTTTTTCAGTAATGGTTCTCTATCAGATATTAATACATATGTAGGACAGTGATACGTCAGCCACTTCTTTGCTTCTTTCTGTTAGGTTGTCTCTTTTCAACTCTTGACTGCTTCTCTTAATCACTTTTTTTCATTTTTAAATATACTATTTACTTGTTAAAATAAAGTAGTCTCTTTACAGGAAAGAGAAGATTTAATGTGCAGTCTTATGAGTACAGTTTGAACTCGGATAAAGATTTCAAGTGTGCATATTTAAACACCTTATTGTTGATGGCGTTTGTCTAGGAGAGTTGAGTCCATGCACTGCTTACTGGTGTGATCTGTAGCACTAATTAAAAGTCTGTTGGCTGGTTTATGATTCACCTCTGTGATGGGAGTTTCGAATGACATAGCTTCATGGATTCATAGATTGAGATACAGTGGTAGGAATGATAACCAAGAGGAGTAGGAAATGGAAAGAGGAAAACAGGGATGACATTCTGCAACTCTGGCAGTTTATCGCTCCATGTGTTGACCAATTTATTTCTCTCCTTTTTAGAAGAGACGAGCCATGGAGAACTTGTCTCTTCCTTACTGTTTGGTCTGGAAGACAAGAAATAAAAGGAATTTATAATTTCTATAAATGGCAGAAAAAATAGCAAACTGACAACAAGCGGGAGAAGAGCTGTTATAGGTTTCTTTGGGGGCAGAGAGGAGTGATGGAGTTTTGCTGAATTAAGCAGCTTGTTTCATTGGACAATGACTTGATTCTGCTTCTATATTAGCTGCAATCTCATCTGGAGTATCAAGTTTCTTCATTCTGAATGATGTTCTTTGTATGTTTTTGCACCTTGATTTTTTTGAAGAGGTCTGTTTTAGTCACAAATACAGACAAAAATTCAGATTCAGCTGAAATCATAAAAAGTATGATGAAATTGTAGTGTCTTTTTAATATGTCTTTTATTATGGAAGTGTAAGTTTGAACATTGCATGACTCCAGAAATACTGGAAGAATTAACAAGATTAATTTGTCATCACTGTTTCAGTTCTATATACGTGATATTTCTATTCCTTATCGTCAGTAAGAGTGCTTCTGACTGAAATTATCAAAATATGTTTTTCTAAAGAAATGGTCCTGTCTGTCAACCCAGGAGAGTGAGAGACATGTATGAAAACTAAGCCTACGGTTCTGTTTTGTGTGAGATCTTTGAATAGATTAGACCCTGATGTATCAACTTCAAATTCATTCATGTTCTGTGATAGGGAGCTGTGGTCTGTACACAGAAATGATGTTGAAGAGTGATTCATACTTTCAGTCCAGAGATGTAAATGTAAAGAATTTGAATAGTCTCTGCTCAAGAAGTCTAGTAATCCCTGATGAGATGAGTAATCCTATAGTGGATNTACTAATTTTTTATGAATGGCAAGATACTTCTGCTAGAGGAAGGTCCAAAATATTTTTGCTGTGTAGAAACCTCTTGGCAAGAATATTGCATTCATCAAAAGCTTTTGAAAAAGGTGCAATTGTTGAAGTTTTTAAGACAACCTTGTCAGCAGATAAGGCAGCAAAACAAAACACATTTATGAGAAAGACAGCTGCTACCTCCAATTAGTTTGAACAGTATTAACAGCAGTAGTAAGATGAATTTTGATGTAGTTCAGGAGCTTTGTTTGCATTAAAAAAGAAAACTATGCCCTGCAGTGATAAAGAAGCGGTAATACAAAATATATATAAAACAAATCCAAGTTCATTCATATTGGATTCTTGAAAGCATCTCAATTCTCTACTTCCTCAGGCAATAGTAAATTGTTGGCTTGTTTTACAATCTACTTCAGTGTCTCACAAAGATTGTGAGTGACTGGAGTAACTTTGAATGTCAGTGAAAAATATGAAACATTTTACATTTCAAGTATCTGAGCAATGTTTATCAAGAATCTAGACTTCAACTATGATGGTTATTTTTCAATACTAGAACATGAAACAAAGTACTTTTTATAGTACTGTAGTCCATGCAGAGTGAGCAGGAAAGCTTTAGAAATGTACTTAGACTTACCTTGGCAATTTTATTTTACTGCTATGTTTTACAGCAAGCCCTTGGTTATTTGTGGTTCATTTTTCAGTGAAAAAGTGGGGTCTGTGCATGCGCAGATAATGCTGCAGACAGATAGCTAATGAATAATGTAAATGAGCCCCTGCCTGTCACATCACCCCCTTCAGCCCTGGTGATCGGGATCAACATGGGTGTGGTGGCACCACTCTCTATGCTGCATCTACCACAGGGCAATGGGCAGGGATTAATTGCATATTCGAGTTCACTCTCTTTGCAGTTCGCTAGCTTTGCTGTACTGACCCGGACCTGTTGACATGTGAAAACCAGCAGCTGACTGTATATGAATTACTGTTTTTTAATCTGAGATCAAGGAGTGTGCTTTGAAAAAAATCTTCAATAAAACCAGCATGACCCTTCTTTCACAGTGCTCTTTCTTAAAGGTAAATTTTGGATTGCTACTTCAGAAAAATGTTTTCTTGCTATCATGAGTGTTTAGATACCTGTGTGAGTCTGCTTTGAATAAACAAAGGCCATTTGGTGAAACAACTGCAAAATGGAAAAACTGTTGAATTACCAGAGTTAATAACAAGCTACTTTAAATCTTTTGGCAGTAGTTAGCCATAATATCCTTTATGAAAAGGTTGCTTATATAAATAACTTTTTGAAGTTAAATACAGTGCTGGTGTCTTGCAAAGCCAGTGAGCAGGAAATGAATTTCCTTGGGAAATGCCCTGTACGACATTAGTGAACCAGAATTCCTTTCCAGCCACAATAAAGATAAAATTCAGTTCTTTGAAAAATTTGCTCTGAAAGTAAGATATTCGCAAGGAGCTTATCTCAACACACATTAAAATACAGTAAAGAAGATACCCCAGTTTCCCTTTTTATAGTACAGTATTCAGAAGTGTTTTTAAGACTCCACTATTGTATGTAAATTTGTTAAAAATTGTGAATGCCTTTTTCTTTTTAAAATCTATTATTTATTGAAAGATGATAAATGGAAGGAATTTCAGAATGCTGTAAATACCTTGTTATAAGATGCTAGGAGCAGCCTCCCCAAGGATGCGATCATCATCAGTTCTCAGCACTGAAGGATTTCAAAATAATTGAACAGGTGCTAAATAATCTCATCTGGGCTCCTTTTCCTGAGAAAAAGACCAGATGATCTATGGTTGGATCTATCTCCAACCTGTGCTTTTCTATGACTCCTATGAAATAAGTAGCTTTTACAATTTGTGTTGGGCTGTTTCATGCTGACCATTTTCAGATGTAGATGCTTCTTTTCTGTGATTTCTGAAGGGTTTGTGTTTACTGCTCAGGCTTTTCATTGTCTTGTCTTTTTTCACTGATGACTTGTCAAATTTTTGACCAATAGTTATTGATATACCTTATCTGAGATTATTTTCTTTCCAGATTGTGAAATAAATAACAAACTGCCAATTTTGAGTTGGATCTATTTGTTTATGGAAAACTTTGTACTATTTTCCTTAGCTGATTAGCTCTAATACAGGGCCATTTTGCCAGGATGATATCGACTAGATCTTGCCAGGTCATAAAAAAATAACAGAAGTCTTTTCTTGAGATTAAGTAAAACTAGATAAAGCCTGGGAGCAGCATACAAATGCAGCCTGTGAAGAGAAAAAACCACTTAAGCATGTGGAACATTATGGGACTTAGTTTAGCCTTCAGTACCAGCTAATTTTCGAGATACTTTTGTATCTTCTACTTTACGAAAATGAATTTATGTTGTGTTGTTCTTGCACCAAACTATGAAGAACAATAAATAGACATGAAACAATTGTCTCCCTGTGTTTGCCTAGGTGAACTGACCAGGGAAATAACTTGCTTTTTCTCATCTAAGGTGTTCTTTTTTTCTCCAGTAGAAAACAGAAGTTGAATAAGTAATGTCTGTTCTTGTCAGCTTCCTGTTATTTTGGGGACTGGTGTGCACGTGTATATTTTAGAAATGGATATAGTCTTTTGAGGAAACATGAATATTTGTACATGTTTCTAATTGAATATTCAGAAAGAAGACATGAACTGGCTTTGCATAAATGCAGACCAGTTCCCTTTTCAACTTTTCCATTATGTAGAGTTTTTCCTAGTAACTGGATAATAGGTAAAGTGGAAAAGCAAGTGGAAGAGCAACTGAAAGCTACTGAATGTTTAATGGACTCAATTCTCCTTTTCTTTGATTATAGACTCTCACAAAAGAAATTTGCCACTGTAATCAAAAATCTACCAGATTCACAACATTTTCTTAGAGGAAACAATCCTGTAGTTTGTCATAGTTTAAATCAATAAAAAAGTTCCCAATACAATGGGTTTTCACAGAAAGGGATAGAGGAAGGAAAATGCAAGCAAAACCCTAAATGCCCTCATGATTCTTTTTCATGAATACTGTGAGTTTTAATATATTATCTCACCAAGGCCTTGAAAAGACTCCTTCATAGCCTGTAAGAAGTACTGACTCCCTGTGTGCTCAGGAGCTTGTGAATGTTGGAGGCTGTGTTTATTGTTATTGCTAATTCTAATAAAGATCTGACATATGGTGGTGTACTTGAGATTACTGACATGGTGTTACCCAACTGCCAATTTTCAGGTAGTATGTAAATGTAACAGGGAAAGCTGTGCATGTGCTATGAATTTGTAAAATTCCTTCAAAAGGACAGGGTGTTAAATGACTTCTCTGTGTTTACTGGGATGCCCGGTCAAGAGTGTTGGCTGACCAGCATCTATGCTGTCTGAGTAGAAACTGAAGCTTTGTAGCAGTACATCTGGATGAAGTCACAGCTTATCACTGACAGAAAAATGGTGTCAGACTTACAAAATGATCAAGCAGATAGTCACCTGCTGCAGATAATACTGCAGTTCCCAGTTCTAAGACTGTAACAGTGACAAAGCAAGTTCTATTCTGAAAGAAGAAAAGGGGATGAAGAGAGCTGGACTTCAGTCTTAGCGAAACACAACTAATTCCCAGGGCTGTGAAGCATATTGAAAATAATTTTGTGATATTCAGCACTAGTCTCGTCTGCGCCATTGGATGGCACGGGCCGGCGCTGTGACGATTCACCGACAAGCGGCTACTTTGGGCTTGTAGCGCCCACTCCGAAACCCCGCCAGGGGACCACGTGCTCCCCACCTG
>WEKX01004106.1:5170-38893 GCA_013390025.1 Pitta sordida | reverse complement strand
GTGTCAAAGGCTTTGCTAAGGTCCAAGTACACAACATCCACAGCCTTTTTGTCATCAACCAGTCGAGTCACTGGATCATAAAAGGAGACCAAGTTAGTCAGGCAGGACCTGCCTTTCCGAAATCCATGCTAACTAGATCCAATGTAATGGTTGTTCTGCAGTTGCTGGTTTTTTGTTATATTAATTTTTTTTCCTCTCTCTCAGTGAAGTTCTTATTTCTCTCTCTCTATAAATGTAATTCAAGTATTTCTAAATTTAATTCCTGCTTCATCTTAATTGACCCAGGACAGCCTGACCTATTGTTTACGAATAAGGAAGGGATACTTAGTGATATTGTGGTTGGAGGAAATCTGGGATGCAATGACCATGAGACCACAGAGTTTTGAATCGGCAGTGTGATGAGAATGGGCATGAGCCAAACCTCCATGCTCGACTTCCGTAGGGCAGACTTTGGACTGTTTAAGGATTTAATTGTTAGGGTACCATGGGAAACAGCCCTTAATGACAAGGGTGCCCAGGAAGCCTGGACAGACTTTAAGAATGAAATCATGAAGGCACAGGATCAGGCGGTCTTAATGTGCTGAAAAATGAGTCAGAGGGGCAGAGGACTGGCCTGGATGAGCAAAAAGCTCCTGAAAGAACTAGGGGGAAAAAGGAGGATATACGGCCTTTGGAAAAAGAGGGAGGTAAGTCAGGATGTGTTTAAGGAAGTTGTCAAGTCATGCAGGAGAAAAACTAGAAAGGCAAAGGCCCAGATGGAACTCAGACTAGCCATTTCTGTTAAGAACAACGAGAAATATTTCTGTAAATGATGCCACTTTCCTGGGGCTCTTCCCTTCTCTACCTGTAGCCATGGAAACAGTAACACAGGTGTGGAGCAGGGACTGGGGCATGGCACTGCAGGTTTATAAATGCCACCATGAGGGGGAGGCCCTGCATGCCCTCCCTGTGGGTCCAGGCCAGTCCCGACCCACAGGAAGCACTGGCACTTCCCCTTGGCTAAGCAGAGGCACTGCACATGCATCGGCCAGGAAGTTTCGTGAATCACTGAGGCAGGTCTGTGAGAAAAATTTCTCAGAAATCAGCAAGGTCACAGTGGAGAAGTTGCAATGCAGCAAGGTATTACTGTACTATGTAAAAGTCATTAAAATCATTGAGGACTGTCTGCATACATGCAAAGATTTATCTGATCCCTAGTAGACATCTGTAAAACAAAGGAAGAGGGCATTATGCTGATCTTAAAGACCACTTTTAAAACTTCCATATATGTTCCATAGTAGATTGTCAGAACAGCATGTTGTCTGAAATTTATCTTGCTAGGTCCAACATGGATTTAACATAAACATACATTGAGGTTTTGTTTATTTTTGTAGCCTGTAATCAGGTACAGTTTTCAGCACACAACTTCCTGCCTTTTCGAGAGATTTTCACCAGATGACATGCAGATAAGTGACTTTGATTTTCTTTCTCTTACAAACTCACTGAGATACTTCTGTGTAAATTGGCATGGCCTGAATGCATCTGCAGTATTCTACATTTGCTGAAGTTTGGTGGCTTTCTTCCTGAGTGATTCCTGCCAAATATACATGGCTTAGAATGGATACTAGGAAAAATTTTCACCAAAATTGTAGTCAAGCATTAGAACTGGCTGCCCAAGGAAATGATGGGGTCACCATCCCTAGATGTACAGTGAATCCCCGCTCCATCGCGATCTTTCCATTACGACCCTGCCCATTTGCAAAGCAAATTTTTCGTAATTATGGTTCAGCGGTCCGCGAGTTTAGCTGCCTGACACATGCGCAGTCAATCTGCATTGCCGAGGGGCATTGTCACAGTGCCTGTGGGGCTGGACTCACCCCGCCCTGCGGGGAGGGGGCTTGCAATGGCGGCACCGTGCCCCTGGTCCCTGAACGGGGAAACTTGCCCCACGAAAATGAGGCAAGCTGTGTGCTGGGAGGGCGCAGCGATAGGTGCTCCAGGACGAGGCTTCTGTCTGGGACCGTACGGGCAGCGCTGCCCCTCTCTCACGAGACCGGTGGATGTTAAAGGGAAAGAAACCTGACCTCCCCATCCCCGCCACCCTGTGGGCTTCTCCGGGCTGCTGCGGTCACTCCCACAGCCTAAATCTTGCGCCGCTTCTCCCCCGGACCCCGGTGATTGTTCCTGCGCTGGCAGCCCTGCGCAATTTTTCTAGGCTCAAAGAATGCCGACCACAGCTCAGGGACACTCCTTCCCTGCTGCAGAGGCAGGGCAAGCACGCGTGAGCTGGCGCAGGGCCCTCGGGGCCGGCGCGAACGCCAGGGCCGGGCTGGGCTGGGGGGCTGGGAGGGGGGTGTCACCGAGTTTGGGCTGTGAGCACGCACAGTCACAGCAGCCGCTCAGAAATGGCTCCCTTTGCTCCCCTGTGCTGAGACGGACTATGGGAAGGAGCAGAGAATTGTCCGCAGCTCTTCGGAGTTCCGGGGGATGGGGCAATGGGTGTGGCCTGCATGCATATTAACGACTTGCACTTCTTTGCGAGTTTAGTGTTTCGCTACGGCCTTTCACTGTCTCTTTCCTCATGAAGGACGGGGTATAACTGTATTTATAAGGTGTGTAGATGTGACACTGAGAGTCATGGTTTACTTATGGGCTTGGCAGTGCTGGATGTGGTTGGACTTNGTCACTCCCACAGCCTAAATCTTGCGCCGCTTCTCCCCCGGACCCCGGTGATTGTTCCTGCGCTGGCAGCCCTGCGCAATTTTTCTAGGCTCAAAGAATGCCGACCACAGCTCAGGGACACTCCTTCCCTGCTGCAGAGGCAGGGCAAGCACGCGTGAGCTGGCGCAGGGCCCTCGGGGCCGGCGCGAACGCCAGGGCCGGGCTGGGCTGGGGGGCTGGGAGGGGGGTGTCACCGAGTTTGGGCTGTGAGCACGCACAGTCACAGCAGCCGCTCAGAAATGGCTCCCTTTGCTCCCCTGTGCTGAGACGGACTATGGGAAGGAGCAGAGAATTGTCCGCAGCTCTTCGGAGTTCCGGGGGATGGGGCAATGGGTGTGGCCTGCATGCATATTAACGACTTGCACTTCTTTGCGAGTTTAGTGTTTCGCTACGGCCTTTCACTGTCTCTTTCCTCATGAAGGACGGGGTATAACTGTATTTATAAGGTGTGTAGATGTGACACTGAGAGTCATGGTTTACTTATGGGCTTGGCAGTGCTGGATGTGGTTGGACTTAAGTCTTTTCCAACCTAAACAATTCTATAATTCTTTGTATGAAGGAAACCCTACCGCACTTTGCTTCATCAGAGCCATCTTCACAATGAGGTACGTTGTCACAGAGCTTATGAAATGGTATACATTTCCCATTACCACACTGGTGCTCATCAATTGTGCAAGATTCTAAAGGAAAACAAGAGACAAAAATTAATCCATAATTATTAGGAAGGTTGATGTTCACTACAGTTGACCTGAAAGAAAAATTGAGTAGATAGGATGCAGACATTTGACTTCCTTTTCTTTCCATTTCCATCCTTCTCTCTTTCCAAATAAACATAAATTTCAGATAAATATAAGCTAAATAAGAATAAAATCTATGGTATTATACCTTGTATTTTCTGCTATAGTCAGCATTGCTCAGTTACTAGTGTTNTCACCACTCTCCAAGAATTCTGTTCCCAGCCTATAGTTCTGCTTAGGGTTATTATGACCAAAATGCAGAACCCGACATTTAGACTTATTAAATTTCATTCTATTGAATGAATAGTGTTCTTCTATTATGTGTAATAAATCTTGGAATGAAAAGTCAAATCTTGCCAAAAGTGATTAATTATTTCAAGTTTCAAATGTTCAGCGCTTTGGCAAAAGTTTAGAGACCTCTAAGTATGTCAAGTCAATCATACAGTGGCTCTGAAAGTCAAGAGTATCCTTCTGAAACTTGTAAAGAAAGGTGGAGGGGACGAAAGTAACAGAAATACCTGATGAAAATATTCAAAAATGTACTTCAGTATCAGTTATATGGTAAAAAAAGATGGGAGACAGAGAAAAATATAAAGTTATAATTCTTTCTATGGACAAAGTGTATTCTTAATGGCTCTATTTGATATATATATTTAAAGGAAATATATAATCATCAACTTAAAATCTATTAAAAAATGTTTATTTTCTTTATTTAAACTTCCTGAACTTCCTGAAATATCATATTATCTGGAAGTCTTAAGGTACGATAATTGCTTTGCTTCTGAATTTTAATATCTTTAGAAATGATTCATTAATAAACAGCATGGTCTGTACCAAACAGAAGCAGAAAAACATGGTTTATAAAAGGCTTGAACTGTATCTTCACACATTACATGTTCGTAACTAACGACAGATATTCCACAGAACTTAGTTCTCCCTTAGACTTTGTTCAAATTATGCTTCCTTTTAAAAAAGAAAAATCAAAGAAAAATCTGCTTTTTAAATAAAATGGATTAATTTAATGATGATTCTTTTATCCTTAAGCCTGCATGCTAATGATATTATTGTCCATAATTTGGCTGTGTAGATCATTAATAATCATAATTCTTTTGCAAATTGAACTTTTTAATATATTTAACGAGAACTGGCAATGGCCACTCTGAGAACTCTGCCTTGCCAAGTTTACTTTTTATTTTATACTTTAAAAAACATGGGCAAAACTGGCTTAGCAAAGATGCTGAACCAACTAAGAAAAAAGGCAGAGTGTTGTTGGACTGAACAAACATGATTGAGAAGAACAAAAAGGAGAAAAATGGCCATAGGTACATACGTATAAACCAAGCTCTCATTCTTACGCAACAGGATGAAACTGAGATAATTTTACAAAGGTAAATCAATGGTGAAGATTTTTAAAATATTAATATTTTAAATATTATATCACTATTAGTGATCAATCGGTAAAAAGTCTGCAGCTATCTAAATGTGCTGGGAGATATTTGTTTTGTCTGATAAAGCTAAAAGACCGTAGATCCATGTTCACTTTTTTTTCATGTAGATGAGTGGTACTTCACACCTTTGTAAAAATATACTGTTTTATCTTTCTCTGGTTTTCAGACTTCCTCAGAAAAAATATGAAGCCTCTAATTAATTCTGTCAAGGTTTGGCCTAGAGTTAGTGTAATTATTTGTCCTGGTAAATATACTGCTGTTTCATGTAATTTATATTTGGCTCCACTGTGCATATTTTTTGAGAGTTGATTGTTGAATTATGAATGACAAGTCTAATTGCAGTCCCCAACAAAATCAAGGTCTGTCAGAAGGGGACTGGCTGGGACCAGAAACACATCTGTCCAGATATTTAAAAGACTAGCAATTTGCAGATTATTCAGACACCAAGGACCAAAATTTGAAAGATGTAAGAATGACCATATTGCAAACATTGATTACAGTTACCACATAAAATTTTTTCTTCTAGTGGATGTAATCACTAACAAATATTTTACAAATGCGTTTAAACACACATTACTGGCATCCTCAAATGAGTCACTAAGTGATGTTCTTTTGGGGGCTTGTATAAGGGAAAGTATTTGCTGTCATTTGAACAGTTTTTGGTCAAAATAATCAGTCAGTTTTTCACATAACATGACAGAGTTGCAGATGATACATATATTGGTCCAATTACACTAAAGAAACAAACTATCACTTTTCATGCTAGAGAACACAAAGTACATATGAGTAACTGCTAGGCTTTTTCTCTTTAACGTTTGCGTATTTCCATTGACCAAGGGCTGAGAGTCACCTGCCACTCTCCACTTTTTCTGAAATGTATTTGACCAGTAGTATAGTATAAAAAGGTTCAGAGGCTTACTTAGATTGAAGCCAGTAGTAAAGTTTGCAAGAAATCCCTTCCTTGTTGCAGACTTGTCCGTACGAAGGATTACTGTCATCTGGTTTGTTGTAGAGAAGACATCTGGCAGTGGGCCTTGTTCTGTGTAAACAGCTGTTCACCAGGAGAATATGGACACATTTAAGTTATTTTGTTCGTATGTATTTCAAAATGTTTTGCCTTCAAAAGGAAATACTGCCACCACATGAATGCAGTTGCTTCCCCAAACCTCATTGCAATCAGACTGCAATGGTCAAAGCTAAACCCCAAATCTGACTTACCAGTATAGAAAGATACAGTTTAGCTAAGAGATGATGCTTCTGTGTGTTTGCATACATATACAGTTTGATTTATTGAGAAGTTACTTATGTATGGATTGCATGGAAAGCTGTGTGTGTGCAAACATTTTGGACATGTGATACCACACAAATGTGTGCTTTCTCAAATTTTACTCCTAATTCCCGAAGCCCCAGAAATGTGAAGAAATGTAGAATGAAATGAGATTTAATTTCCTTTCTTTTATATCCATCAGTTTGCTCCAGCTGTATGACTATATTCATTTTAGTACCCAGTGCTGCTACTTGCCCAAAAGTAAGGAATCTTGTCCTCTGCCATCTCTGACTTCAACCACATCATGAATACTTTCCAGATCAAAAACCTGAAAATGAAGTTGAATGTTTTTTCCATTTTCAGCATTTATGTGCCACACACCTAGAAAATAGTAACACAAACACACAAATGACCTTTCCAATGGTTATATTTACTGTATAATTTTCATGTTGATGGGCTTTTGGGGGAAAAAAATTATAGCTAAATTATTAAGAATCACCCAAGAGACTTAGAAGTCTAAATCTTATCTTAAAAAGCAAGTGATACTGTCAAGATACAAAATTCAATAGACTCTCATGCTTAAAACACTTCTGAAATTTAATTTTGGGCTCCTATGACATGCACATGTGTTTTTAACCATTCATGTCAGCTGTGAGTTTCCCTAAAGCAGTAAAGTTCATTCTTTTCCGACTTTGACAATGTGACAAGTGATCTTGTCACTTCAGTCTTACTTGATAATAAGATAATTTCTATAATCCATCACAGAACCCTGTCTTTCAAGTTAAACAGCTTTTTGTTTCTGTTTCACATTCTGTCTCATATTTAATCTATCGAAGTGTAGATACTATGGAAAACTTGTAAAGAAAGGAGAAAGAAAAAACAAGCAACCATTATATTTTCATATTATGAAAACTATTTTCTCACTAGCAGGAATCTCATTTGGGTACTTGTGAAATGAATTCTGGAAATGTGAGCCATATCTCAAGCACAAGAGAAACAAAAAATGACAACTCTTATGCTTACCATCCCAAAATAATTCCACAGTTAAAGGGGAATTAATAAATTGTTAAGATTTCATTAAGAAGCAGCAAGAAAATCCGCTTTCTCTCTTCATCTATCAACAGCACATAGTGGACAACCTTGAAGCATTCACTGTAGCTTAATATAAACCAAGTAACACCAGTAGAATAACATCTTCTCAGTAATATGTTAAGAAACATTCAATAAGGAGAAGATTCCTTGCAAAATGCATGCACTAATTATTTGCCTCTGGAAACCTTACCTATTTAATAGAAGAAGTGATTATATTAACCTGACAAACATATTGAGGTGTAATGGTAAAATGCAGACATTCTGCACCTTGTGTATTGTTGCATTGACAGCAAGACATTTGACATAATAAGCATGTTGGGATTGGCTTGTCCCCATTCCATGGGTTTATGCTCATCTTCATCACTTTTCAATCAACGGCCACTTGTTTCCTTAGCTTCTGCTAAGTGCCAAAGCATTGATCCTTTTTTTTTGTTTGACAGCATGTCACTTGGAAAAGCAGATTTTGCATCTTTATTTTCATATGGTTAAATGTCACCTTAAGATTTGGAAAATAATGACTTACAAAAAGCTTGATTAGGGTAATTGTTTGGAAAGTTTTTAGAGCTGAATGTACAGTTTGGCTCCCAGAGTTCAACTGGCCCTCCACAGTCAGCTGAAAAAGAAAACATTTCAAAAACATAATTAGCCCATTGCTTTACTTTTTTCAATCTGCTATAACAACAATAATTTATAAAAGTAATTTTATGAAAAGGAAATTCAAGGTTCTGTTGCAGTGCTGTGGTGCAGTGGTGTAAAGCTTGAAAAAAGAGATATGAAAAGCCAACATCCTGGTAAGGACACAGAGCTTTGAAGAAACAAGGTGTGTAGGGAGTTCCCTGTCTTTATTAGTTACAATGCCTAAGTTAGATCTGCTAACACATACAGTTGATGCCATAGTGTTATCTACATAGCCAATTATATTGCTTCATGATGGTTCTGTGAGAAGCCTTGCCCATGTAGTCAGGGGAAGGACACAGTTTGTCTTTTTTTTCATAATTTTGTTCTGCAAGCTGTGCACATGACAGAAAATACAAAGACAAGAATATGATACATTCAATTGTATCATTTACAGAACCACAGAATCAATTAGGTTGGAAAAGACCTCTGAGATCATCAAGTCCAACCTTTGACCCAACACCACCATGTCAACTAGGCCATAGTACTACGTGCTACATCCAGTCCATTCTTAAATACCTCCAGGGACAGTAACTCCACCTTCTCTCTGGGCAGCCTATTCCAATGCCCAATCACTCTCTGTAAAGAGCTTTCTTCTAATATCTAACCTAAATCTCTCCTGACGCAACTTAAGACTGTGCCCTCTTGTCCTACTACTAGTTGTCTGGGAGAAGAGACCAATACTCATCTGGCTACAACCTTCTTTCAGATAGTTGTAGAGAGTGATAAGGTCTTCCCTGAGCTTTCTCTTCCCCAGGGTAAACAACCCCAGCTCCCACATCAGCTCTTCATAGGACCTGTGCTCCAGTCCCTTAACCATCCTCATTGCTCTTCTGACATGCACTAGTATCTCAATATCCTTCCTAAACTGAGGGGCCCAGAAGTGAACACAGCACTTGAGGTGCAGTCTAAGCAGTGCCAAGTACAGGGGAAGAATCACTTCCCTGGTCCTGTGGGCCACACTATTCCTTATACAGGTCAGGATGCCATTGGCCTTCTTGACCACCTGGGCACACTCTGGATCATGTTTAGCTTCATGTCAATGAGTACCCCCAGGTCCTTTTCTGCCAGAATGCTCTCCAGACACTCTGTCCCCAGCCTTTAGTGCTACAGGGGGTTGCTTTGACCAAAGTGCAAGACCTGGCACCTGGGCTTGTTGAATGTCATGCCATTGGATTCTACCCATCAATCCATCCTGTCCAGGTCCCTCTGCAGAGCCCTCCTACCCTCCAGCATATTGACACTCCTCTCCCAACTTGGTGTCATCTTCAAATTTGCTATTGTTACAATCTAGTTCATCAGTAAAGATACTAAATAAGACTGGGCTCAACACTCATCCTTGGGGGAACAACTAGTGACTGGCTGCCAACTGGATGCGGAACAGTTCGCCAGCATTCTCTGGGCCCAGCCATCCTGGTTCTCAACCCAGTGAAGGGTACACCTGTCCAAGCTACGGGGTTGCAGCTTTTCCAGGATTATGCTATAGGAGATGACAGTACAGTAGTGGGAGTACAGTATGGGAGACGAGTACAGAAATATAGAAGCTGGAAAATGTCAGAGGGGGTCCCAAATGTAACCAATTTATATATATACTTTGCTTGTATATTTTGCTTGTTATCCAATTGATTTTAGAATCCTGAATCATTTAAGGTTGGACAAGACCTCCAGGATCACCGAGTCTAACCCTAAACCAATCAACTAGATTTTGTCAGCCTTGTCAATTATACTATATATTAACTGCCACGTCTATTTCTTGAAAACTTCCTGGGAAGGTGACTCCACTAACTCCCCTGGACAGCCTTTTCCAATGCCTGACAATTATTCTTGCAGCATTAACAGAGATACTCAGGTATAAAACTTATTTTCTCATCTAGCAAGAAAAGTAATGGCAAAAACCACTGAAACCTGATACTGTTTGTCTTCATCAGGACCCTAAAAACTTCTACCATTAAAGCTTGCAAGTGATAAAAACAACCATTTGTTTCTTCTTTGAAACAACGGTTCTAACAAGAAAGGTCTTTATCATAAACACGTATATGTCCTTATATGTAAAAATAATAACATTTATTTAAAAGCAAATATAGTAGATATGTTTATGTATGCACATACATTAACTCACACACATGGATATAGTTAATTATATTTCATATATTCAATATTCTGTTTCAATATAGAGTTTGGGTGGTGATTTACATGCCCAATACGTCAGCTTCACAATCGAAAACTTTACTTCATATTGACAAATATTTATTTTAATTTCAGCTGCATTTCAGAATAAACTTTGGTCTTTTCCTACTTTTTTTTCCTCAAAATTACCTATTAAAAATAAACAGTATTTCTTTGTTTTCTTCAGGAAATAGTAGTTAAGGCATAACAGCTCTACCCTTTTTTATTTTGTTTTGTTGGTTTTTAAAGTTTTTTTAATTGAAATAGATATTTTTTAACTTTCAGATTTTGGCTAAACTTTAACTCTCTCCTCTCCACCTCTTATGTCTCAAATTTTGTGTTTCATGTTGTCTGTCTGTCCCTCATGCTCTGACCTCCTTCTCTGCAGACTGCATAATCCACAAACCCTACTGAGTCTGGCCACTGAATCTGGCTGGGAGGAAGCCCTAATAAATGCAAGAAAGATTTGAACTTTCTCATGACAGCCACCTTATAGAATTTTCTATTTCATCAGACCACTCCTAGCAAGAAAAGTCAAACTCTCTGAAAGGAAAAGGAACTGTAAACAACCACACACCAACTAATATGTGTATTGTGTTTCAACCTTATGGCTCACAATGGTGATTATTTTATGTAAAGAAATACCGTTAGCAGCAAATAAAGATTACATCAGCCTTTTTTTAAAAGAACATCACTGCACTTGAAAACAGACACATGTAAAGCTGCATGAAGAATATATGACTCTTAGCCACTATCATCTAGTAGTTTGAGCAAAGTAAAAATAACTTTCTTAGTAACGAAACAAAGGCAGCTTAAGATGAAATCTGATCTAATGTTGTCTATATATAAGGCACATTACCAATTAACTTCTTTCTCTGATATGATAAAATGAGAAGTAATTAAATTTATACATATCTGGAAAAATATCTTAAAAAATTCCAGTCATCTTTAAACACAAATTCATATGAAGTAATTAATATAGCTATCTTTTGAGAGCCAAATAGTAATCAGTACTAACAATCTTGGCCCTTTCACTGAGCATAACAGATGATTTTCTCAATACTTTAGAAAATTATAAATTACCTATCATAAATTCATACCATAGTATTATAGTATCATAGAATTGGAAAGGTTGGAAAAGACCATCTATAAAAGACCAAGCTATAATCCAACTAAAACCTAACATCTAAATCATGACACACTTCATCTCATCCAGTCTATCCTTGAACACCTCCAGGGACAGCAACTCAACCACCTCTGTGGGCAACCCATTCCAATGCCAGACCACTCTTTCAGTGAAAAATGTTTTCCTCATGTCAAGTTTAAAGCTCTCTTGCTGGAGCCTAAGACTATGACCTCTTATTCTACCTCCAGTGACCAGGGAGAAAAGATCGACCTCCGTCTGACTACAACCTTGGGTTTGGTAGTTATAGACAGCGATAAGGTCACTCCTCTTTTCCAGGCTAAACAGACCCACCTCCCTAAGCTGCTCCTCACAGGGCTTATCTTCCAGCCCCTATATCATCCTTGTTGCCCTTCTCTGAATGTGTTCTAGCATCTCAACATCCTTCTTAAATTGAGGGGCTCAGAACTCAAGGTGTGGTCTAACAATACTCAAGGTCTAGTCTAACCAGTGCCAAGTACAGGGGAAGGATAACTTCCTTTGTCCTGNCAGCTCCTGCAGTTGCTCCCCATACGGCTTGTTCTCCAGTCCTTTCAACATCCTTGTCACCATTCTCTGGACCCTCTCAAGCTGTTCAACATCTTTCTTAATCTGGGGAGACCAGAACTGGACACAATACTCCAGATGTGATCTGGCCAATGCTGAGAACTGGGGAAGAATAACTTCACTATTCTTACTGGCCACATTATACCTGACACGGGCCAGGATGACATTGGCTCTCTTAACCACCTGGGCACACTGTGGGCTCATATTAAGTTTCCTGTCAACCATTACTCCTAACCTCCTCTCCATTTCACCACTCCCCAGCCACTCATACCCCAGCTGATAGTGATGCATCGGATTGTTATGTCCAAAGTGAAGAACCTGGCATTTGGACATGTTAAATCTCATGCTATCAGAATCTGCCCATTTCTCTAGCCTATCTTCTGAAGGGCCCTTCTGCCCTCTGGCAGCATTTGCCCCCAGCTTGATATCATTTTCAAACTTGCTAATGGTGGACTCAATTCCATCAATATCATCAATAAAGATTTTAAACAGTGCTAGGGCAAGTACTGATCCCCGTGGCACTCCACTAGGGACCGGTTGCCAGCTGGATGTGGCACTGTTTACCACCACTCTCTGAGCTCATCCATCCAACCAATCCCTAACCCAACACAGAATGCTCTTATCAAACCCATACATTGAGAGTTTCTTCTGAAGCTTACCATGGGAAACCATGTCAAAGGCTTTGCTAAAATCCAAGTACACAACATCCATGACCTTTCTATTGTCAACCAGGCGCGTCACCTGTTCATAAAAGGAGATCAGGTTGCTCAGGCAGTACCTACCTCTCATAAATCTGTGCTGACTAGGTCTAATGTCATGGTTATTTTGCAGGTGCTGCATAAAAGCATTCAGGATTATCTGTTTCATTACTTTACCTGGGACCGAGGTCAGGCCCCAGCCTATAATTCTGCTTGGGGTTTTTATAACCGAAATGCAGAACCCAACATTTAGACATGTTGAAACTCATCTTACTGGAGTCTGCCCATCTCTCCAGTCTGTCCAGATCCCTTTGCAGGGCCCTCCTACCCTCTAACAGATCAACACATGCCCCAGGCTTGGTGTCAGCTGCAAATTTACTCATGGTGGACTCAATCCCATCATCAGTATCATCATTGAAGATATTAAACAGGGCCGGACTAAGGACCAACCCTTTGGGACACTATTAGTAACTGGTCGTCAACGGGATGTGACACCATTAACTACCACTCTCTGGGCTTGACATTCCGACCAGTTCCTAACCCAGCAGAGAATATTCCTATAAAAGCCCCATGCTGGCATCATCCCCAGGAGACTGCCCAATGCTTTACTGAAGTCCAAGTACACCACATTCACAGCCTTCCTCTCATCCACCAGACGAGTTACTTGATCATAAAAAGAGATCCGGTTGGTCAAGGAAGACCTACCCCTCCTAAATCGATGCTGGCTGGGCCTGATCTCCTGGCCATCCTGTAGGTGTTGCATGATCGCACTCAACACTATCTTTTCCATAACTTTACCTGGAACTGAGGTGAGGCTAACAGGTCTGTAGTTTCCTGGATCATCCTTCCATCCCTTCTTTTGTATAGGTGTCACATTTGCCATCTTCCTGTCATCCGGGACCTCACCCATGGTCCAAGACTGCTGGTAAATGATGGAGAGCAGCTTAGCAAGCTCATCTGCAAGCTCTCTTATCGCCCTGTGGTGAATCCCATCTGGTCCCATGGACCTATGGGGATCCAAATGGATGAGAAAGTCTCTAACAACTGCCTCCTGAATTACAGGGGGACCACACTGTACTCTGGCCCCATCTACCAGTTCAGCTAACAAATCATCCTGAAGGCAATCTACCCTACTCTTAAAGACAGAAGCAAAGGAGACATAAAGAACCTCTGCCTTATCCTCATCTTTAGTTATTAAATTTCCCTCCATATCCAGTAAGGAGTGGAGGTTGCTGCTACCCTTCTTTTTGCCATTGATATGTTTGTAAAAGCTCTTCTTATTTGCCTTCATGGAAGTGGCCAGCTTAAGTTCAAGCTTGGCTTTTGCCTCTCTAATTTTCCTCCTACACGACTTATCAATACCTTGAAATGTAACCTGATTGACATCACCCTTTTTCCAAAGGTGATATGCCTTCTTTTTCTCTCTCAGTTCTTTCAGATTTTCCTTATTCGTCATGGGCAGTTTTTTTCCCCTACAACTTGTTTTATGGCACACAAGGACAGCCTGTTTCTGTATCTTCAAGAATTCATTCTTGATGTATACCTAGCTCTCCTGGGCCCCCTTGTTATTAAGGTCTGTCTCCCAAGTAACTTTCCTAATGAGTTGCTTGAATAAAGCAAAACTTGCCCTAAGGATATCCAGTTTGGATGTTTTTCTGGCCCCCCTCTTTGTTTCGCCATTTATTGAAAACTTAATAATTTCATGATCGCTACCTCCCAGACAACCTCCAACAACCACATCTCCCACCAGATCTTCCTTATTTGTGAACATCAGATCAAGAAAACCTCCCCCCGGTAGGCTGACTGACTAATTGTGTTAATAAACAGTCCTCTATACACTCTATGAACCTTCTGGACTGCCGCCTTTCTGCTGTGTTAAGTTGACAGTGCTTTGGCCAAAACTTCAATTTATACTGGCATACTCATCTGAAGCGTGGAATCTACACTGTAATTTCCACATTCTTGCTGGTATTAAAGGACAGGTTACAAATGAATGTGAAGATGAAAGCTATCTCTGCTTTAGATGAAAGTGTAAACTGACAGCCTTGTGCAGAAGACAAAAGCAAATCCAATTTTCTTATGCCACACACAAAATATATTCTTGTTTATGTTTCACTGAGATTTTATGGCATTGTCAATGATGCCAGTACCTTGTAGTGAAACTCTAATTCTAGAGTAATAAACTGACTGACTCACCTCAAATTCTTTTATGTTTTGTTTATAGACATGACATTTGTAACAAAACCATTGCTGTTAGTAAGCTTGCACCATATCCATCAAAGTAATTTCATACTTTGAAGATGATTGACAACATTCACTCTTATTCCATCAGGCTGCAGATGTCATGTCCCAGCAAAGTAGTGAGAACCAGTTACTTTTTCCCCAGCTGTAGCTTAAACTGTGCTTTTGTATCATATTTAAGGAGAGGAGTTATAAAGATTAAGATTACATCCTTTCTTTGAATATTGAAAGTCTATCAGCATATTTTAGGTAGAGATATAGAGTTTTAAGGACATTTCTTCAGTGTTTTGACAGCAGCACTCAGCTACTACTTACCCCAGGGTTGTTCTACCACTAATAATTGGATCAATGCTAACTTGTAAGGTATATTTGGTGTTTACACATAGCATCTGAGGGATGGGTGGAGGTGGCAAGACATCAGATCTCTCCACAGAATTACTTTAATAAAAACTGCAATTTACATTCCCAAAATAATTTTGGTAAATTATGACTATTACTATTAAAATTTGATTTTGCTGACAGAGACATTTCATTGGACTTTACCTCCCTGTGTCTTATGATGGAGCTCTAAAACTTCATTTTGCTCTATCTTGTCAGGAGAACAATTAGCTGTGCTTTGTAAGTCACAATAAATCTAATAATAGGCAGTCCTGAAACATTCTCACTGTTTAATGATTTGCAACCATCTATGAAGAGGTCTTTTGTAGAATTTTTTTCAAATTATGGTTCTCCTTTCACAATAAAAAGCCCTATCAGATACTGTAATCATTTTCCCCCACAAAAATCCGTTTATATTTGTATTAGTTTTGCTTGCACCTGTTTAACATCATACACAATCTTTCTTCATTGTTTTATATACAGTTTTAATTTATTATTATTTTTTCAAAGCGAATAATGCTTTTTCCCATTTTAAATGTATTCAGATATAGTAGGACTAACAATACAACCAAACTGTGAACCTTGTTTTGGACAATATTTCTATTTTGAGTATCAGGCATTTACATAGGTTGTACTCCATTCTTTAACTGTTCTGACACTGTTACAGGTTCATTCCCCTACATATGAGGGTTTTCAGCGGGCATATGCACTCAGAGCTCAGTGAGTTTTTACTATTGAGATCTCAATGATAATATCACAATATACAAAGACCCCTGCTTATCTGCAGTCTACCTATCTTCAATTTCAACACTTCACTATTAATTTTTCAGTGAAAGGTGGTGCTGTGCGCATGTGCAGAAAACACCATGAAGGCAGACAGATCATGAATATGTAAATGAGCTCATAAATATGTAAACAAGCCCCTCCTGGGGGCCACCAGGGGCAGAAATGGGAGGGAGCCAGGAGTTGCAAGCTGTGAGCTGCACAGCCTGTCCTGTCCTGTGTCCCATCCTGGTCCCGTCTGGGATGCGTTTAATATGAATGTGTGTTTTCGTGTGGATGGAATTTTCTCCACTGGGCTGCAGAAGTGGGCTGCCATTGTGTGTGTCTGTGCATGAGGGCAGGAGTGGGAGGCACTTTCTTCCCATTCCCCCAGGGCAGAAGGGTGGGCCCATGCCATTGCGGTAGGGGGAAAAGAAAAAGTGGAAAAAACCACGAAAAAACCCATGAAAAGTGTCAGTTTAATAGTTGAGGTGACCTGGTCCTGTCCTGTCCCATCCCATCCCATCCCACTTTGGCAAAGGGAGAGAGCCCAGAAGGGAGCCATGAGCAACGCAGCCTGGCCTAGCTCAACCATGGCATTGTCCCATCCCTGAGGGGGGTGGGGAAATGGGCAGAGTTTAATTGCATATTCATGAGTTTGTTCTCGTTGCGAATCATGGCCTTCGCTCCCTGGTCCAAGACCCATGAGACTGTGACTTTACGCATTCTCTGATTTGCCTGCTACATTACTTATAATTTCAGCTATAGAGGTTATAATCTTCCTTCTCTTTGTTCTTCCTTTCCTTCAGTGGCATCCTGCAAGCTTTACTAATTAAATATTTTTCAGAAAAGTCCTGAATTCTTTAATTATCCTCCACTTTGCAAGTTTTGGAAGATAGTGTAGTGATAGCTTAAGCTGTGAATCTACCAGTTGTATTAATGCCAATGGAGTCACAGGTAGGGAACTTGATATGTAGTATTTTATCCTGAAGATAATTTTATCCTAGAGAAGAGAGATTATAATAAAACTGAAGGTTGAAAATTCTGAATCATTCATACTCAGATACAGAAAATCAACTCTAATTTAGTGTTTACTTACTAGGAACTGAAGGAGTAGTGGCAACAGTTGGCATCACAGTTGGCTCTACATAATTACTTTCATTACACTTTCCCTTTGTCAGGCCAATGTCATCCACGGCAATATCGCTGGGACCATGTCTTTTAAAGGCATCAAAAATAACCTGAAGTTCAAGGGGGAAAAATTTAGAATTTTAAAACTTAATAAACCATTTTTCAGCTTCCTATGCTGAACTGTTCTATCTTACTTCTTGAATGCTCTTATTTTTAGTATAATCCACACTGGTACTACCCTCAGGGTGAACATCAGAGGTGAGACAGAATTCCTCGCAAAGCAAAAGAGTACTAAGTAAACTGAGCAGATCATTCTAAGGGAGGTGGCTACTTCTTCATACAAATGATGAATGTGATTTTAAAAATATTCAATACTTTTGCATTTTTGTGTATAAATCTATGTAATTTTCAAAACAAATTCTGCATCACCCATCAGCCCTACCTTCCAAACTAGTATTATATCTTCATGAAAAACTGAAGTTAATCTAACTTTTTCATTATTCTGCTTTAATATACACATATTTAAAGTAATCCTGCAACCAAGGAATTAGTGGTAATGAAATACAGTTAGGTACAGCAATCTTCATGAGATCATAAACCACACATTTTCTAGAAATCTGACGCAGCCAGCTTACAGAAGCATTTACTTCCTCATATGGTAAACACACATTTCTGGGAGTGCTTCTGCATCAATCAAAGCTAATATAGTGGGGCAAACCATCCAAAATACCTATGAAAAGAAATTGTTTTGAAAAGAGAGTTGCTGATGGAATTTCTAGAATAAATCTCTTATTTACAGATAAGTCAAGTCAGTTGTTAACCATGTGGTGACCAAATCCACTTCCATCTGCAAGACATTTACAGTGGATTAATCTGAAAGTAAACAGTGAAAATTCTGAATCACAGTCTGAAGCAATATAAATTAAATCTTCTCATGGCTAAGTGCTTCAGAGCACGCTCAATGTCAAGATTTTATACTCCACATCAAATTTTTATAGGCTTTGAACACTTGTTTTGAGGAAAGCTGTCATGATGACATTTATTGTTTGATAGGCTTTGAGTTTTTGTGGAAAGATTTATTGAAAATATTTATTGATCCTTGATAATGTCCAGTTTTTTTGTTTTCTACAATAATAATACTTTAAATTCCAGAGTAGGAAAAGAGGGGATGAGAATTCAAATGGGGACTCCAGCCTTCTGCATGCTAACATTTATTTAATTGTATGCATGGTTAAATAATATTAGATATTTTCTTTGCAGCTATGGATAATTGGTTTCATTTCACAGAAAAGTCTGATATCAGTTTAACTAAAATAAATTTAAAAAATAAAATAGCAGTTTAACAAACCTTAAAATCAGATGTTTCATTTAAAGTTACTTGTCCATAATTCCATTTTTCCCCATAGTTTCCTTCTTTCTCAAAAATGATCTTTTCCAAACCATACTCAACACTTATGCTAACTCTTAAAAGGTAAACATTAGTACTGTACATGAAATACCTGGTGTGGGAAAAGAAATGTTATTATTATAGGAGAAAAGTGAATTTTCATTAAAATAATGTCACTTTTAAAATATTATAAAGTTTTATGGGATTAGGGCTAATTTTCAGTGAGCACCAAAATAACATAATCGTATGTTTAGATTGCACTAGGAGTTTTTCTCGGTATTTGGTTGGTTATATTTTCTACAAAGGTCTGGTTAAGATTCATGACAAAAAAACATTTCAGGGATTCTCGATATCATTTTTGTATAGAAATGAATATTGGATGTGAGTGAAAAAGAAAATACAATAAAGCTAACTGCAAGAATCAAAGTTATAAAGCAGTTAAATTTTCAGGCCTGGAGTTGAGACTCATCGTGGAAGTCCAAGAGGCTTGTTTTGCTGGCACACGGACTTGGATTAATATTCTATATAAAAGAAAGCTATTTGGTTATAAAGTCACACCTCTGTATTCGTGGATTATGGGTATCCTGCAGGTCCCACAAAACCTTTAATCCATGAATACGGGTCTGACATTAATATGTCAAATTATTGCCAGAAATATGGCAACTTTGGAACACTACAATATCCCAGGCTCCTTACGACAGCAAGGAGCGTGGGAGTCGGAGTTTTTTCCCTTTAACTGAACCATCTAGCACTGGAAGAAGTGCTTTGTCTGAGGTTATGGATATTTGTATATGCATACATGCTGGCAAGTCCAGGCTGACTGCCACGGCCAATCGACTAGAAGGGGCCCCACATGGGTCCCTGTGTTTCAGCTAAAGATGTCCTGACTCCTGGCAGCCCCAGCTGGGGCTGGGGCCACCCACAGCAACAGTGCAGGGATTCACAGAATTCACAGAATATTATGAGCTGGAAGGGACCCATAAGGATCATCTAGTCCAATTCACCTGCGCTCTCCTGCAAAATTATGAACTGCTCTGTGAATAAATGAGTAAGTACTGCGGGAAAAATTTCCATGAATATGAGAAGACGAGAATATGATAGAGCGAATAACTGAAGTATTTCTGTATTAGAATCACAGAATATTCTGAGTTGGAAGGGACCCACAAGAATCATTGAGTCCAACTGTTAAACGGCACTACTGCCTCCCCGGCGGGAATCAAACCCCGGTCTCCCACATGAGAGGCTGGGACACTCACCACTATACTAAAAATCAAGTGTAAGTTTAGGAATTGTGTAACAATACCAAAAGCTTAGACAATATAAGTCTGAAGAGTCCAAAGGCAAACTCAGAATCCGGACCCGCTCTTCTCCAAATCCAATGGGTGTTGAAATATAGAATCCTGCAAGAGTATGAGTACATTTTAGCCAGTACAGATTCAATTATTTCAATTACTAAATTAGAATAATATCACAGATAGTGTTGAATGATTTCAAAGCTTCCTGACATAATAAATGTGAATAATTATCCCAAGTCATACTCATTAGTCAAGCTTTTAAACTTGTTGGAAACTCTTCAGAACTACAAATAGGAAACTAGCCCTTTTCAAGTCAGTGAGAGTTCTGCATTGCAGTAGTGAAGGCAGTAATTCTACTTGGCTTATAAAATGTTTTCCTATTCAATGTTGTTGGTGATTTTGCAGAACTTCCTAACATTATCAAAATTTTTATCCACATGACAATGAAAAACATGGATTGCATATTGAGAGGGAGAGAGAATGACTACATGAATATTTTATTGTAAGGTGAAGCATTATAAACAAATAAACAAACAAAAAAATATTATTTGTGAAATTTAATTTATAGCTGTTTCTGAGTTAGTTCATTGCAGTGGAGAATTTGGATCTGTTGTTGCAATATGAAACCAACCCACGGAAGCATTGTCATTTGTCACAAGAAAAGCAAATGCAAGCAGTTCTAAAATAAGTGTGGCTTTATTGATTTATTTATTCCATCTAACTCATATATATGCAAAGATTACATTCATAGGATCTACAAATAAATATAATTACAATTACAGTAAAGCTCCACATATTTGGGGTCTGCATAACCCTGGTTACAATTAACTGTGGTCTATTTTTCAGCTAATAGTCTTTTATTAAACACTTCCAGGCATGGTGACTCCACCACCTCCTTGGGCAAACATTCCACTGAGAGATCACTCTGTAAAAACTCTTCCTAACATCCAGTCTAAACCTCCCATGGCATCGCTTAAGGCCATGTCCTCTTGTTCTGGTGCTGGCCACCTGAGAGAAGAGATTTACGTCCACCTAACTGCAACCTCCCTTAAGGTAGCTGTAAACTACTTGCTCTCCAGGCCTTTCACAATCCCTGTTGGCCTTCTCTGGACCTCTCAAGCAGCTCAACATCTTTCTTAAATTGGGGGGAACAGAACTGGATGCAGTACTCAAGATGTGGTCTAACCAGTGCCGAGTATAGGGGAAGAATATCTTCCCTAGTCCTACTGGCCACACTGTTCCTGATACAGGCCAGAATGCCATCGGCCTCTTAGCCTCCTGGGCACACTGTGGGCTCATACTAAGTTTTCTGTCAGCCATTACTCCTCATCCCCCAGCCTCTGCCATGTTCAAACACAGGAGACATACACCAGCAACCAGAAACCCTGATAAGCCCCAGCACAGGCACAGCAGGTAACGGACAATGGCAGGAGGCTCTGCCTGCATCCACTCAGCTCCACTGAAGGGATGGTTGCCAGCTTCAGGGCTCCTGGGAGTGCTGGCTGCTACTGGGTTTCTGTACTTGGACATGTATCTCTGGTCTGGCAGCCAGGATTCCAAGGCCGGGAAGCGGCAAAAGGCATTTCCTCTGCTTTCATGAGGTGCTACAGGGCATGCCGCACTGCCAGGACTGCCCTCTACAGATCATAAGTGGTGGGGTCATGGCTACAGGCAGGGCCTAATTGAAATGGGTTTACTATCTTCACAAATTTCATCAGTTGCGCCTTCTTCTCGGACCTGGTCTCCCATGAAAAGAGTGGCTCACTGTATATACAGTGAATCCTCAGTGCATTACGACCTCTGCATTACGGCCCTGCCCATTTGTGAGGACAATTTCTTGCAGTTTTGATTCAACCATTTGCGAGTTTACCCGACCGACGCATGTGCAGTGCTTCTGCTTTGTCGACAGGCAGTGCTGGTGCTCCCTGTGGGGAGGGTGCGCGGCGCGGGGCAGGGAGGGCACACAGGGGGGGCGCGCAGTTTCTCCAGCTCGCAATGGTGTTTAGAGCCCTGCAGCACCGTGCCCCAGTCCCTGACCCGGTCCTGTGTGTCTCCTGTGTGCTCCGCTGAGATCCAGCACAGCAGTGCCACAAGACATGCCATTCCTTGTTACTCAAAGCCCAGTCAAAGCCCAAGCAGTGCTGCCTCTACCGGGACCAGTGGATGTTAAAGGGAAAGAAGCTCCGATACTGACGCCCCGCCCCCTCCCATAAGCACACGGGGTGTCACAATGTTGCAAAGTCAAGGTTTTTCCAGGCTCCAAGAATGCTGACCAGAGCTCAGAGACACTCCCTCCCTGCCACAGAGGCAGGATGAACACGCGTGGGCCGGCATGGGGCCCCTGGGGCCAGGTCGGAGCAAACACCGCAGCTGGTGGAGGGGTTAGGTGGGGAGCAGCAGCGCGGGTATTGGGCTGCAAGCACACAGTCACAGCAGCCACTCAGAAATGGTTCCCTTTGCTCCCCTGTGCTGAGAGAGAGTATAGGAAGAAGCAGAAAATTGTCTGCAGCGCTCCGGAGTGCCGGGGGGTGGAACAATGGCTGTGGCCTGCATGTATATTAATGACCTGCTCTTCTTTGCGAGTTTGGCTTTTTGCGAGGCCTGTGGCCTGACCCGTTCCTTGCAAATGAGGGGGTATAACTGTAGTTCAAATTGTATATATACTATTTTGTTACTTATACCTCTAGATTAGCTATTTTTCTCATGTGTGAGGTTAAAATACCTGAAAATTAGTCTGAAATTTGAACAAGGCCCTTCATTTCTTATGTTGACTTAGAAAGCATGCAATAAAATATGCATGGTGTCTAGCTTTAAGAAAAGGATCCTCATATGGCCAAAGTGACAGTTCTTTATTTTTTGTTTCATCAATTCACTGAGCATTCAGAATCCAATGCTGATTGCGCATTAAGTCCTTTGCTTTTCAAGACCAGAAAACCAAAAATAGAGTTTCACTAAATGTATGTAACAGCTAGACATTAATGAAGAGACTCATATTGTACTCAAAATACAGGTCATAGAAATTTAAATATGTGATATAATAGCAACATTACATACGGGAAACAGAGAGTACCTAAAATAAATTATAATTTTCAAGAGAGTTAGAAATCTTTGTCAATGGTTTCGTTAAACAAATTTTACATTCTTTCTTCTGGTTTGTATTCTAGGAGCCAAGTGGGAAGTGCCAAGTGTTCTAAATATTGTTTAGAAAACACGCATTTACTCAGAGAGAGGTGAATAATTCTATCTGATGGAGTGGAGAATACTGTTTATCTTTACCCAAGAGTAACTTCTTCCAGAATAATTTGCTATTTTCCAAGTTATTTGTTACTGAATAAGTTTTATTTAAGTCTTGCTTAGAATACACATAAGCATTGCAAAATCCAGATTATGTTGATTTTAGCTGGAATGTCAAATCCTCTGAGAAGGAGATTGCTTGGTTTTACTGTTGAAGCAGAAAAATAAATTTTGGAGTCTAATTCTGGGATAAGCATCCATGGTACACATACAAAATCCAATTCCTATCAGTATTATCACTTTAATTTGACTCCAATTTTGATATGGCCACTCTCCTAATTCAGTTATTTAGCTGTAACAGTTTGTGTGTTTGTCACAAGTGTTGACATTTACTGTCTTTGGTATGAGGTAACTGGGGACACAGATGCCCCTTGTACACTGCAGGTCAACTTTATTTAAATCAAAATTATTTTGTGACAACCATGAGGATGTCAGCAGTAGACAGACATGAAAAAGAAATTATTTCCCTAAAATGTAATAATATTTTTTCTCCTTACTATAGATATGCAGATTTTGGACCCAGAATACTGATGCCTAATAGAAATTTCTTTCTCAGATAAGGCACTTAGACATAATAATAACATTGAAACTTTTCAACACCTCACACACTTTATCCACTTTACATATTCCTTTATTTCTTCCTTAGGTATTGCTATATTTCCTTAAGGTGGCATAATCCTGACTCATTTTTATGGCAGAACAAAATGACACCCTAGTAATACCACTCTAAAGAATTCATTGTGCCGTCATCTAATACAAACTATATCAAGTTTTGTCTTTAATCTGCAAGCGACTTTTTTTGGATCTTACCTGACACATTGCCAAACGTATGATCAAATTCAGGACCACTCATCAAGGGAAAGGTAGGACCCTGAACTCTGTCCCAGTCTGAATCATCTTCTAAATCTTGTATCCAGTAACAAAAACCATCTTCAAAAGTGCAACTGACTTTCTCAAAATCTGTGAATAAGAACCTCAAGTAAATAAAAATGACAGAGGCATTGAGTATTTTCTCAGAATTATATAAGATAGAGTGACAAAAAAAGTAAATTTTGGCACTTGATTATAAACTGGAGCCCTGGGCAACTCAATTTCCTCTTCTATGAAATGCAAGATTAATGCACTCAAATAAACATGTTAACTTGTTAACATGTAGACTTGTTAACAGAACATTATCACTGAAGGGTGGCCATACATACTCTTGCATTCATTCACCAACCTTCGGTTCTGATCCTTTGCCAATAGCGTGGTGGGGGAATGAGAGACAGACCCTTTGTAAGGGCTAACCCTGCTCTTTTCCTCTTTTGTTTGTCAAAACCCGAATTGATCCATCTGAAAAGGTTTGCCATGAGAGCTGAATGCTGCGCTCCATGCACTTGGGGTGCCCCTTTCCTTCTTATTTGCTCCTTCACTCCTTCTTTGCTCACATATATTTAGTGCAGTATCCTCATCACTTTTCTTCTCATGATATTTCAGTGTCTTTCCATGGTGACTTTAAATGAAGGTCAACAAGGATTCCACAGGGCAAGAGCTTTCTGGCACTCTGGCTGCTTCGTGCAGCTTATCCCTTCACAGACACATCCCCTATTCACATTCTGCTCAAAATTTAGAAGATGAAGAAGCCTTCATTTATCCAATAACCAAAGAATATCGATGCATGAGTTACACTGATGCATTTTGTTGTGACTGTAGATTTACTGCATCTGGACTTTTCCCAATGCCTGTTTACTGAAGGAGGTATTTTCCTGAATGTTAGTATTACCTTTTGGGGCTACCAGTTGTGGCAGTGAGTTAGGACATCAGTAACTCTGCAGAGTAGTTACTGCCCGGTGATCATAGAATAATGAATGATTGATGTCAATGATTCCACAATGTTCATTAGTGAACAAACTGTCTAAAATTAATCTGATGGAGGTATGGACACAGTTTTATTTAAATAGATGAGCTTTGTATTACCATACTGCTAGATACAGGCAAGCCTGTGAATGATTGCATTGAAATCAATGATTTGATTTTAAAACAGTATGAAATTTTTCAAAGTGGATCTAGTTAGTGGACTGAGGCCAAAAAATACTGCTTCCCTTTTCACCTCCATTTTGTCAAATCCAAAATACATATGTATTCACCAAACTTTTAGGATAACAAACACACACACATAAGAGGAACACTTACTGTTTAGTTCACTTGCATTAAATGTAGTGTACGTTGCATTAAAGCCGCTGTAATTTTCAGAATAATCAGAGAGAAACTGTGCTGTAGCCTCATTAGAAAAAATGTAAATTGTCTCAGAATTTGTCCCTGACAGAGAAACTGAAAACAAATGAAGAATAATACAGTCAGAGAAAATAATCCCATGTGCATTAAAATCTCCACTGCTGTCAGAAACATACAGAGGATTAATTTATTTAGTTTTAGGAATACTTTTCTTCTTGTAGTGTGATCCTGCTACAATAACTTCAAACCCCTGGAGCATTTAGCTCTTTGGCTGCAATATATATATTCTGCATATCCCATCTCCCATATTCATCAATATGGAAATCAGCTAGGTTTTTACTGTTTTACATTTGCATTCTCTACCTGCTTCTAAAAATAAGGATGAATAATAATATATATTTCTTTCTTTCTATACTTATTTTTAATATAGGTTTTTCACCTCTGGTGGAATTAATCTGTATAGACTTGTGGGAATTCTCTTAGGTCTAGCTGCCTCAGCGCTTGATAATTGGAGTAAAGGAATCAGTTTGGATTCGTCCCCAAAGAGGCTTCATGCTCCTAGCCAGAGCATGAATGTTTTTCAATGAGTGCTACTATATTAGGGGTCCACAGAGGCCTTGAGATATTGTATGAGTGGTAAACAATAAGACTAGGAGCATGAGAGCAGAGATTGTTTTGAGGCAGGCTAGCTCTGTCAGGGAATGTGAAAGGTTAACAAAGATGGGATCTTGCTGTGGAGAGATGTTACAGTATTCAGCAAGAGGTTTTATCAGAGATGTGAGAGACGTGAGACACCCTGAATAAACAAGGACCCTCCAAAACTTATTTTGGTTTATTGAGTCTTCTTCCATCACTGATACCCTCTGTCTACAATATTTGGTGATCCTCGATGTGTGTCTACAATATTTGATGACCCTGATGTCTAAAATATAGACTGAGTCTAGTGAAAAATAGTCAAAATCCCAGGTTTCCAGAGTGGATTATGGAGACAGAGATATGGTATCATCAGTATTTCAGGGTCTGAGAAAACCAATGTGCAAAAATTTTCAGGGAGTATCATAATACTTGTCCCAGTGGTTCAGTTTAGGTGCTTTCATTTTATGTTACTGTGATGTTACAAGATCTTCTGACAACATATTTCAAATGCAACATGGACCTCACAAGACCATGACCCTGTTCAAGTTATAAAGACTGTTCAAATAAGATCTGCCCAGGGAGGTGGTGGAATCGCCATGCCAGGAGGTGTTTAAGAAAAGATTGGATGAGGAACTCAGTGACATGGCCTAGACGATGGGAGGCTTGGATGGAGCGTGGTGCCCATGGATCCACAGTTGTGGGTTCGATCCCTGAGTGGGTGTTCACTTGGGAGTTGGACTAGATGATCCTTGCGAGTCCCTTCCAACTCGGAATAACCTGTGAACCTGTGAAACCTTTAGAGCAGATACATGTATTGAGTTCAAATGTCTAACAGGGTAATTTTATACAGATCCAGTCTTCATCTGCAATGTTCTTCACTTAAATTTTTTTATTTCGCCGTTTAGATTTTATTAATAGAAAATTAATATTAGCTTAAAAATAAACTCACCTCTTAAAATCTTGTTTTGCCCTCTGCCTTCAAAAATGCTCAATACGTCTGCATATTGTTGTGTTTCAAAAGAAGTGAAGTTCAGTTTAATGGACAAACCTTGAGGCACGCTAAGATGACAAGAGAAAAATAAACCTCAAAACTCAAACCCTATTTTTTGACTGTAGTAAATTCATTGAGTACTTGAATGATGTTAAATTCAGAAACAATCTGAAATTGCGTTAATCAAGATTATTAATCAAGATGACTTATTTGTCTAACTTCTAGCTTGTAATATTACCAAAGGTATAGGGCATAAACTTTTTGTAAGAACACAAGTACTCCTTTACTCACTGGAGTTAAGTATATTCTAGAAACTGAGTATTCTGAAGTCTAGGATGTGATAATCAGTTCCACAGAGTTTTGTTTTGGGGGGTCTTTTTGGTACTGATTTTGTTTTGTTTTCTTTTTTCCTCTGCATTTTACTGAATTACAATCACGTTTTCCTACGTGTTACTATTAGATATTGTGAAGAAAGATTATGTGCAGCTGCCTCAAAAATGCCAGGCAGTGGAAGGATATAGAAGAAATTATTTCCCGGGGCAAGAACACTAAAAGAAGATTAAACTTCAACAGTGTTAACACCAGGCCAAGGGAAAGACATATACTCTGTTCTTCTCAGGGCTTTTATCATCACTGGCCCTCCTGTGCTGTGAACCTTCAAACATGTCTGCAAGGACTTCTCATAGCAGGCAGAACTTCTCTGGAATTAAGAGGAGAAAACATCTAAAACTGTCTGGGAAAGAAGCCTCCTCCAGACAGCAAAGTCCTCCTAATGGAAATAACTCCTAAACTCCTCATAATAAATCTTGCGGAAGGGTCTTCTGCACTCACAGATATCCTCTCACTGGTCAGGCAGACTTCCTAAGGCCAGAGGAATAGTATCATTGTATCAATATGAATAGCAAGATATATCAAAGCTATCTCCTGAAAGTCCAAAATAATTTACATGAAGATTTGATGGTCTTAAACCCACTGTTTAGGAAGTTGTTATAGACCCTAACCATCACACAGTATCTCATCTCGCTCTGAGCAAGAAGGCTACAGTGGATTCCCCCACTGGCCTGCCCATGCCACGCCAGCCCTTCTTATCCTGCTCTGCTGGGAGCACAGCAGCTGTGGTGGGTCTGCTCCAAGCAGCGGTCATTTCACCCTGTCCCACTCCCCTGGGAGTGCACTGGCTGCGGCAGGTCTGTTCTGAATGGTGCCCACACCACTCCTCTTGGAATGAAGGGGCTGTGTGCAGCCTGTCTACCCTGAGTGTGGAGAGATCAGGTCTACCCATGCAGAAAGACACTGGGACAGAGGTGTGGGCGGCTCCCCCGCACCAGTGTTCCCAGTCAAGTGAAAAAGGGGGTTTTCCTAGTGTGGGGTGGTCATGGGCGTTGGGAAACACTGGTACACAGCAGGGCAATGCCACAACAGCACCAGAACACCCAGAGGACATGTAAGGGTGCAGGGCGAATTTGCATATTAATGAGCTGTCAATCAACGTGGAAGGCGGGCCTCGCGGGACCCGAATAAGCCCTTGCAACCATGATACAGGAGACCCGACTGTATATGTAACTAGTTCTCCCATTGGTTTCCACAGAAACATAAGCTAGTCAAAATTCTAAAATAGTCTCTGAATCAGCTTGGCTTCCTATACCCCTACAGTTAACCTCTTTAATGGTTTTGCTCTTTGCAGGTTCAGTTAATCATGGGGGGTGTTTCCGCAATACTTCCTGTCTGGGAATGCGCAGTGCCCTGCCCACTGCTCTGCATCCCAGAAGCCCTGAGTGCTGAAGAGCTTTCTTGCCACCTCTCCACACCCTCTCACAGCACTGGGGAGTGAAGCGAATCTTTCCTGCCTCTTCCCCACCTGAGGAATCTGTGCAGAGATTCCCAGCTTTCACTGCCACTGACATAGGAGAGTGGCACCCTGTGGTGGAAGTGTTGGGAAATGGCGGCAGTGCTGGGCGTGGTCGCAGCATGGGTACTCTGACACTCTGCAGAAAAAGCATGGCAAGCTCCTCGCGTGGACCCTGGGAAAGAGGAGGGGCTGCAACTGCACGAGTACTTTCCTCGCAGCTCCCTAGCACCAGGCTCTTTGTGTGTCTGGGCCCAGCTACCGCTGGGCAGCCCCAGCTCCTGGGGACACACAGAGGTCGGCACTAGGGAGCCGCAGGGAAAACACTCCTCTGGCACCACCCCGTCCTCCTCCAGGGCTGTGCCAGGAGATGGGGCTATGTATTGCCAGGCAGCCCCAGCTCCTGGGCACACATAGCACTCTATTCTAGGGCACAGCAGAGAAAGCGTTCGCCCGGTGCTACCCCCTCCTCCTCCCCAGGGACTGCACTAGAAGCGGGGCGCAGTGGCAGCATGGATGCCCTGGCGCTCCACAGCAAAAGAATGGCAAGCACTGTTCACGTGCGCCGCTGCAGCCCCACATTTAAACTAGAGGTGCAACAACTGTAGTCAACTCTATTTCAAACTTGTTGGGGGGCGGGCATTAGGGAGGCAGTGCAACCCTGTGGGGCCCCTGGGAAATGCACAGTTGGTCAGGCTTTAACGCACCTGCCAGTCGGGAGCGGGCTGTGATGCAAGCAGGCTGCGATGCACCGACCTAGGGGGAGTTGGGCTTTAACCCCACACCAGAGGTTGCTCCTGCACCCCCACTGGTGAGCCTGACACAGTGTGTAAGGCATACATAAGAGATGGATAGTGGCTGACTGCCTTGCAGTACTGGGGGCGGCTGCGATGGGTTTGCTGCACTGCTGCTGCACATCAGCAATCACCAAAGGATTTGTGGCCTCACCACCGTGTAGAAGCAGGTGCTGGGAGCCTCCTGTGGGTGGCCCAAGATGGTGACAAGTGAGCACTTATCCACCAGACCCCCTAAACATGTAGCGAGTGCTCCGGTGAGCAGGGTGGCACTGACACACTGAGTACTCTGAGGCTTAGGGAGGCAGTGCAACGGGACCTTAAGCATCCCCTCCCAGTGATTGCTGAATGTAGACAGCCTCTAGGCACTGCTGAAGCGCTCCAGGGCTGAAGGGGACTGTGTGACAGGTAGGGCTCATTTGCATATTCATGAGCATATTCAATCCGCTTATCTTTGCGGATTGTGGGCTTCATGGGATCGCTGTATTTGTTGGGGATCACCGTATTTGTTGGTTTTTTGGAATTGAGAAACCCAACAAAAATAACTTTTCTGCAGCAATCTGATGGGCATATCAGTAATGATCAGTAGAGAAGTGTGAATTAAATATTTGAATCCTTGCCTTTGTCTTTTTTTATTGTTATTCTGTATTTCTCCAGAAGTTTGAAAAGAATAAAACAGCTGGTGAAAGGTAATCTTTCAGGAAGCTAAAGCTTCAGGGAAATACTGAGCATACTGATCTTTTAAAACTAAAGTCTTTTAAAAAAATGTAAAAGCTTTTCCTAAAGGTGATGGAGAAATATTTCTACACAAAGACAAGAAGAAGAGAATTCTAATTTCAAACATATTATGAGTTTCAACATGCTTTCATGGGAATAATAAAAACAATAAGACAAAATGTTGGTCATTGATTACTAGAAAACCCAAAAGGTTCTCTCATAGATACAAGTTTGTTTGAAAGAAAGAATTTGAGTACCACATTGAATTTCTCAGATCTTTACTGTCAGTATTGCCAGATTTTTGTTAAAGCAGATGAGCGGAAAACGGATTCAGATGTTCGCTTTTGTAATTACACAGATCTGCAGAACCTGTAGTATATTATTTGCAATTGGTCATTGTTATTTCCAAAATAAATCTTATACAGTCATGCCTCCGGAGTAGTGGGTTTTGGATCTTGTGGTGGTCCTGCAGAACATTAAATCCGCAAATATTGGCCAGACATAAATATGGCAAATTATTGCCAGAAATATAACAGTTTGGAACACTATGACATCCCCAGCTCCTTCTGGGCTGCCAGGAGCATGGCAGTTAAGGGTTTTTTTTCCCTTGAACTCTGGCAACTAGCACTGGAAGGAGCACTTTCCCTGAGGGTATTCAAATGCACATAATGCAGAAATGCAGCTTGACTTGGCTGCTCGACTCCCCTGCCTGTAGTCATGGAAACAGTAACACAGACACATACAGACACAGAGACACATGCTGTGCCACAAGCACGTAACCTTTGCAACACTCATAAGGGAGCCATCTCTGCCTGTCCCCAGCGAGTGAGAGGTGCTGCGTGGCCGCCCTGCGGGGAGTAGTGGTGCTGCCCCTCTATGAAGCAGAATAACCACGCACATGTCGACCAGAAATATTTATGAATAACTGATTAATTAATTTTTCATGAAAAGATGAAGCAGCAAATACGTAATTATGCGTGAATAGTCGAGGTAAGACTGTATTAGTTACATATTCGGTATATACACCTACCTAATACAATGGTTCGTGCAGCTGTAGCAGCACTTGAAGCAAAATTAACAGCTTCAAAGGAAATAGTGCACTTGAGTCATGCTTATTTACCATGCTCAAATTATGCAACACCATGAAATGAGGGAAAAATTCACAGAATCACAGAATCACAAAATCAGTAAGGTTGGAAAAGACCTTAGAGATCATCAAGTCCAACCTATCCCCTATTGCCTAATCTAATCTAGTCAAACCTGTTACCTAACCTAACCTAGCCTGTTGCCATCCTACTACCAACACACCATCCTACCTATAACACACTACCCTAATATCTAGGTCATGTCACCAAGTACATCATCCAACCTTTTCTTAAAGACCTCTAGGGACGGTGACTCCACCACCTCCTTGGGCAGCCCATTCCACTGAGAGATCACCCTCTCTGGGAAAAAGTTCCGCCTAATGTCCAGTCTAAATCTCCCCTGATGCAGTTTAAGACTGTGTCCTGTTGTTCTGTCACTTGTAGCCAGAGAGAAGAGACCGGCACCTAGCTGGCTACACCTCCCTTTCAGGTAATTGGAGAGAGCGATAAGGTCTGTCCTCAGCCTCCTCTTCTCCAGACTGAACAATCCCAGCTCTCTCAGTCGCTCCTCATAGGGCTTGTGTTTCAGCCCCTTCACCATCCTTGTCACCCTTCTCTGGACACGCTCAATGATCTCAACATCCCTCTTAAACTGAGGAGCCCAGACTTTTATTCTGAAGGACAAAATCTTGTGCTTTTCCTGGGACACACCTGTACATGTTTAAAACCAGTATTGGTGAATACTGTTGCTGAAGATGAGAAGAAACAAATATACCAAAAAGAAAGAGGGTGAAGACAAAAGTCCTGAACAAAATCAAAGCCCGGGACTTTCAAAGGAGTCTTTGGAATGAGGAGTCCAAAACTTCTCCAGTTTTAAAGGCAATTCCTTAATCTCCTGTGAAACTCTTCTACAAAACTAATACTTCTCAGAATCAGAGAACAGCCCCATTATTATAAAGCCATAATGTGAATTATTGCCTTTCAATTTTTTCTCTGTGGCCTATGATGTGGACCTAGAGAGTCCACAAATAGCTGTCAAATATCTGCCCCTCCCTGTATGTATGCATTCTTAATAAAAAATTCCACTTCTTTGCCTAGGGTTAGAAAGCATTTGGTGCTATTGTATCAAATGACACTCATTAAGTTTTAAAACATGTTCCTAAATTACTGAGAAGCACAGATGCTGATAACTTCCAAATGAAATCTGTAACCCTAAATGAGAAGGGAATTTTTGAAAATTCCATCTGTTAGTAACAGTTGTATCATACAAAAGCATTACTTGAAGACTAATATTTACTGTAATACTTTGGGAAAAAACTCTTGCAATTACTTTGAGGTGTGTGATTCATTTTGAGTTTACACTTACGTCCCTGCGTATGCATATAACACACAAGGTTTTCCAAAAGAAATTTTTGTTGTGTCAAAATTATTACTATAGTTATGGAGTCTAGATTTAGGCATGCAAGTTTTTAAAGAAGAGTTACATAAATAGAAGGAAAAAATGGTATAACATAATTTCCATACTGTAGTGTTTGAGAATAGAAACAAATGGCATAAGGCTGTTGTGCAGGGAACAATATCACCACATAATAAAAAAATGTTAAGTACAAAATTATGGGAAAATAACTTACAGTATTATCCATTGGCAAAAAGTATTTGCATTATAAGGCTTTGGATAATTCATGGAGTGAAAAAACCCAGAGGAATCTGTGAACATGAATTTTCCATCACAAACTGCAGCTGTAAACATATAATGATGAACATTTGTCAGAATGCTAGTTCAAAAACAGAATCAGAACCAAAGTGAGGATGACCTTCGTTTAAATGTTTTACCTTGGAAATGCTTTATAAGCAACAATGGGAAGACAAAGTAAAACACACTATGAACTTCATCTCATTTCTAATTCCTATGTCTACTTGATCTCAGAGTACTCTATGACAAGAAAAGCAGTACAGAAAATTAATTAACTAATTAATTAAATTAGAGATGATTCTAATCCAAATGAGTCTAAAGCAATCCAAATAATTTAAATCCAATGACTGGATCGAACTAATTCAATTATTTGTTTTATTCTATAAATTTGTAAGAAAACAAGATTTAGCTTTAACAGTTCATATCTACAGCTACTTTAAATCAGAAAACTCCTTGCACTACCAGAAACAATTTGATATCATGTGAATAAAAGTAAGAAGGGATATATGGTTGGCTATTGCTATCTCTACATCTATGTCCTTCCTAGTTCCTTGACTTATACATTATATAGTAGTCAAAGAGATAAATGAATCTCCCAAGTTTTCTGCTAGCTATTGAATTCATTCATCTGAGGTAGATGTCATACATCATGGTCTATTTTTTGAAAAAGGTTTTATTAATTGCGTTTCCTTGGTGCTGCTATTTCATTCTATGGAAGTTCCTCAGTCTAAAGACCAGTTACAAAAA
>WEKX01004104.1:55128-111501 GCA_013390025.1 Pitta sordida | reverse complement strand
CTGTGATACTGTGATACTGTGAAGGTTCAGTGATCACTGTGAGTGTGCTGTCAAGCAATTTATAGGCTACAGTTGTGGCAGGACATTCCAAATATGTACTTGCTTTTAGAGTGGGCAGATAGTTGTATATCCTTTTATAGATTCAATTATCAGCTTCAGAGGAGGCACAAGGCTGCCACTAAGTCAGGAAGAATCATTGAAGGAGCTGATGGTGGGTGCCAAGAGCTTTCATGTTAATTGTATTAATGACAAACTATGACAGTGGATTTTGTGGGGATCAGCTGTGTTTATAGGTAACTGAGTTTATAGGTCCTAGATGGTATCTAGTTTATCTCTGCTGCTGCCCTATACACTTCCCTTGCGTCTTCATGGTGTGCTTTGCTTTGACAAGCAAAGAGAGCAAGCACATTGAGGGTCTGTGTGGTGACAGCATGTGACTGTTGTGATATGAAACCAATGCTGCAGCATTTCTGGGAGTTAGATCTGTCTAGTTTTTGTGCTTCAGTATCTGTATACTAAAGGTGAGAAAGGTTTTTGGTCTCTGCTTACTCTGCAATTTTACACAAGATAATCCTGGACTGTAATATCAAGCAGTATTGTCATATATGCTCTTAGAAAGATCTATTTTTCAGGTGCATAAGGACTCAATACATTGGAAAGCCAGCAGTGGTTTTATGTATTGTTTTGACAGTACCACTGCATGCAAAAGGTTGTTTGTCATATATCTTCTGATGGATCAGAAGATACTCAAAACCAGATTTCTAATTTACACCACTGCAAATATTTAAAAGTGTTCAGAGGTGCTAGAATAAAATTGGAATACAAATATCTGTAGAAAAAACATGTTTATGAAACATTTTCCTTGCAAGACTAGGTAAAACTAGGTGCTATGTTGAAACATTCATAATAAGAAAATCTAATAAAGTATTCTCTGTCTCAGAATTACAGAATGAAGTTTTCAGTTTTGGATTGTGTTTTGCTGAGAAATTAGGCTTGAGTTCTATTTTTAAAGTTATTTTTCAGATTCGGAAGTTTGGGCTTAAAAAAAATTAATTTTTTTTTACCAATATTTCAATCTCAATTTTTACGTTTGGATCTGATCTATAATAAAGAAATGACCAGGTACAGAAGGTTTTTGGTACATATTTTTGTTTAACAAGATGGTGAGATGTGACTAAATTTTATTTAGGAAAGTGCAATGCATTTTAACTTGATTGAAGCTAATGTTGCCCAAGATTAATATTAGAAGCTAGAAATGTGGTTTCTCTCTCAGGGTATTTCTGTAGTAGTTCAACAGTCTCCACAAACATAGATTAGCATCCTGTTTTCATCTTCATCCTTTTCCTTTTGTTGTCTGTTTTTGTTCGTTTCTTTGGTTCTCTCTTTGTCCTTTGAGCCCCACCCTGAGGAGCAGATTATCACTCAGTGGGATTGTGTGCATGGTTCTGTACAGTATTGGTTGGTTAATCCTGACAGTTGAGAGCTACAGTGGCAGCAACCTGGAATTAATTTAGAGACTCAGGATCCTAATCATTGGGGTTTGTGCTGCTTCAGCTGTCTGCACTTTCAGCCAGTTAAACCAAGTCTGTAGTACTTGCAGATGTGGAAGTGTGATTGAGCAGATGGATGGATCAATTCAGGATTTATTCAAAGTTGAGAACCAGCTGGGAGTTGAAAAAGCACGGAAGTCTTTCTTCCACATAGTATGTGTAATATATTGGAGAAGATGGGATCTAACTCTTGAAATTTAAAGGATATGTACACAAAATTTCAAAGAAACTCAAACATCAGAAATCTATGGAAGTTCCTACTGAGATTTAAAAAAAAATTGTGTAACTAGGTTTGGTGTAGTGTTTTCACTGAACTAGACTCTTAGGTAACTTACCTGATTGAAAAACGCTCAAAAACAAAACGGGAAACATGTGTCCCCCCCAAACTGGCAATTAAATACTGTAACTTTCTGATAAACTAATGCAAAATTGACCCTGATCACGTTAGTGAATATACAGTAACCAAGGTTAATATATCTTGTTTTCCAGTTGAGTATACTTGCAGGGTTATCCTAATGAATGAGAATAGATCTCTTTTTTGGAAAATAGCTAAAAATATAACTGTAAATGGAGACTATTTAATTAAAATTATGACCTAAAAGCTCGTTTAAATGCATAAGGTTTGTATCAATTTTGTTTTAAAATGATCTACTTTGCTTAGGGCATGGTACAAAAGGGCAGAACCCGAAGAGAGAGAAGTATACAAGTGAGATGCCGGTGGCAACGTCTGCTGTACATTTGGTTAGTCAAATGCGTAAAGTTGTTGATTTCTCTTCTCTAGGTACCTTTTATCCCCTTCAGCAATGATGAGTCTGTTCTCAGACTGTATTTTCTTATGATCCCTTCAATGGGATACTTTCTGCTACTGATTTCTTTTGGGGGAGGAAAAAAAAAAGATTGTTCTTTCATTTGCTTCTTTGTATCTTAAAGATAAACACAGACTAAAATAGAAATTCACTCTCAATGGTCCATTTATGGCTTGAGTATATCTTCTGGATTGCTATAGCATGCGTAGACTGATATGATAGACTTAAAATTCCAGATAACTAGCATCTGTATTTCGTGATTCTGATCCTTTACAGAGTATAGGGAACACCTCACAGTATTCCCTTAAAGCATGGTGATCCAGTTTGGGTTTCTCTATAGCACTTGTGAAAGCTCTTCTCCCAGTTCCAAGGTGAACAGCTGATCTACTCCAGAAAAATTGCAGCTGGACCTCCTGCTGGACCTTTACAGTACCATGCTGAAGATGGGGATTACTATTGCATTGCAGAGGTTTCATGTTGTTTCAGAATGCATATTGAAAAAGTTGCATAATAGGTTACATGAAAGTTGAGATTCTTTTCTTGTTAGTTTGCTTAATAAGTAGTTTCTTTTGAATTCATGCAACTTTATCCAGTTCTGTGGTGCATTTGATGGAACCTTCTTTCACTGAAGTCTTGTAGCATAATTGTGTTATATATTTGTCAATCTGTATGGTGGTTGGTTATATGTTGTAAGGGTTTTGCTGTTTTTGTTTCAGATTTTTTTAACAGTTTTTTTAGTATTTTCTTGTTGTCAGGATTTATGGCATGAGGGAATTTTTAAAACAGAGAGTCTTTAGTGAGACAAGAGCACCTTACAGAATTTCATAGTCATGCATGATTTGGCTGATCCACTGTAGGATTCATTCTAGCACTAGATTTCTGTCCAGCTGCAATGATCTTTACAGTCTTTCCTCAAATACTTTGTGATCTGCCTTAGGCAAAGCCTTCCCACTGTTCAGAGATGGCCATTACATGTTTGAACTACATATGCACATGATTTGATAAAATTCACAGTCTTTAGTTAGAGTTGACTGTAAATACTTTGAAGAACTTGATTATGGTCTGGGCCTAAATGAGGATAACCAGAGATGACTGGCAAAAAACAGAGATTGGACCCATGCATCATCACTTGCATTAAAGTACAGTAACCTGTCTAGATGGAGGAAATTTAATATCTTGACTCTAGTCAAATTTTGAAATGGAAGGAAGGGGTAGCATTTCCAAGTTAACAGTGTACATTTTTGAAAATGCTTAACATGTTCATAAGTTTATATTTTTAACCAATGTATTCATTTTGCTGTTCATAATTTCACACCAGTTTACGGACTGTTGTTTCCAAATAGGAATAAAACATTGGCTTAATTATCATTTACATAGGGAAAATATGGTCGTTTTCCTAGCAGAAATACCAGTACTTTCAAGAAAGAAATTTTCATATGCTGAACACGATGATGTTTGCTTAAGGAGACAGAATTTTTTCCAACTAGATATGATCAAAAAGTTGATTTAATAGTCTTTTTCTGTCTCTGGAAAAGACTTTTTAAGGCTGAATGATATAAAGTTTCTGAAAATATGACAACTGTTATTAGAACAAATAACAAAAAATATATAGTGAAAGACATTTTAGCATCTGAATAATGTATTTTTGCTTTGAGGCTTACGTATATTTACTCTCTGTGTTACAAATATCACACTTGTAATCACTTCTTGGTGGAAGAATCACAGCAGTAATAGTTCCGATACACAAGTAACAGAGTTTTGGGCATATTTCCCAGCACCTCATGATAAAATTTAGATGATTAAATATGAAGATGGAGATTTCTGTAACGTTGCAGAAGTAATCTTGATGCTCATTTAGTTTTATTGACATCTGAAAATCCTTGTTTTTAAATGTTATTTATGTCCATTCAGAATACATCCAAATTTAATTTTCTTCTTTAATTTTCTTCCTGAAGTTGTAAAGTCTCATATAAACACTTGCAGCAATTTTTTACAATTTTCATTTTCTTGTCTTGCTGACAAGATTAGGTAGGTATTCTAAGTCATGTCACCTATGAAGAAGATTTTTCTCTCCTTATGTGGTAATCTGCTAAGGAACAAACAAAGAACTGTCTGCTTGATTATTTGATTAAGTCTCTGTACCTGATTCCTTTAGGCCAGAAATGTTCTTACCCTTTACAATTAAAAGCTAATTCAGCTATGAGCCATTATCTGGGAAATGGATAAGAACAGTAAGGACATTTACCTCCTGACAAGGAAAGGGTTTCTTTATTATTTCTTGCAATTGTACTAGGAAAGAACTTGTATTTTTTCAGTCTAGGAATTCTAGATGTCTGGAAAGTCGGGGTTTTGATTTAATTTAGTTTGTTGAGTTCTACAGGCTTGATGTTCTTCATCTCTTGTTTTTTAAATGAACAAATTTGTTGACTGTTTTATTGTCTGGATTTCATGAAACTTTTAGGGGAGCATTTGAATTTTAAGAAATTAAATCCTGATGTGCAGTCTAAATGATTCAGGTTTGTTGAATACTCTTAGGACAGTTAAACCAGTTAGGTGTCTAAACACAGGTATTGGTAAAATATGAGCAGAAATGAAAGTGGGAATGATCTGTCCTTACCCTGAAAGATTATTTGCTAAATTTTACTTTTTTTTTAAAGATATATTGTGATAGTTATTATCTTAGTGCCTGAGGTCCTAGCACTGTAACAAGGGTGACGTTATGTCATGGTCTCTCAAAAGCAGGACCAGTGTTGTTCTTTCATCTATTTAACATCTTCCAGAAAGAAGATGCGATGATGATGAGACTGTCCTTGGGTTTCCTGGGTTCTTGTTGTTTAGGGTATTTTTTAAAATTAAAAACCTTTTGCAGTTACTTTGCACAGCTGAGCAGTCAAATAGTCATTCATTGTGTTTTAGTTTGTAATGGAAAATTCATTGGAAAAATAGATCCCATGATTCTGCTTTTCTTGTAAATCTTTAGGGCTGCATTAACTCAATGCTCTTGTTTGAAAATAGCTGTATCACAGAATCACAGAACCAGTAAGGTTGGAAAAGACCATAGAGATCATCAAGTCCAACCTATCACCTATTACCTAACCTAGCCCAACCTGTTACCTAATATACTTAATTTGACTCATTTGTAATAAACCCTTTGCAGGAAACTGTGAAGCACAGAGAAGAACTAAAAAAAGGTGTCTGTGCCAAGGGAAATAGCTGGTAGAGATACATGAAATCTTGGTAGAGCAGTTAATTGCATTTGATGCCATTCATATGTTACAGGAAATGTTGCAACTTTCTCCTGACAAAATTCTGCAGTTCCAACACTCTGAATTCTTCTGGAGGACAAACCATAAGCCCCGCAAAAAGCAGTTTCTTTAGACACTTCAGTTAATTTTTAGAGTAAGAAACATCACACAATTGTTGCGGTTCCTGTGAATGTGAGTGTAAGTTGTGTTAATATGGTCTGCCCTGCATACTTGCTGTATTATCCTCTCAAGTAGGTATTTGTTAGTGCTGGGCAGTGTTGTGGTATGTTTTTGAAGGAACTGTACTTGAGACCAAATTTTCTCACAGAGGTCATAACTAGGTAGAGGTGAAAGACCTTGCAACTGGGTGCTCAGAAGTTGTTGTTAATGAGCTTAGAGTTAAGCGGTGAGCATTAGGGATAATAATGTTTGTCAACCTTGTGGCCCATTGTCAGTTTGAGCTGGTTCCAGCAGTTCTCTTAAGTCCTGGCCTGAAGCATGGCTGCCATCTCGATGTGGAAATACTTTTTGCGCTACAGCAAAATTTGCAAATCTGATTTACATATTTTTGACCATGTGTGGATAAAATAAATCCAGAACTGGAGGCAGTTTTGCCACAACATCATGGCATTGTGCCTCTGCTAGTTACATCTGTCCAGGTAAACATCTGGTCACCCAGAGCTCACAGGGGCACACATGCAGGCGCACTGCTTCTGAGCTGGCAGCTGATGCAATGCTGTGCCGTTTGCACCAACTCACCTGAAATCATCTAGGTGTCTGACATTTGAGAGGACTAAAGCTTCTAAGTTTCCTGGGCATTTAGGAAGGTTTTGGCCTTATTTTCATTTGGCCTCGCTTTCAAGTGCAGTCTCCTGAACTTGGTGCTCAGTGTGAGGATCTGGATTTGGTGCTTTGACAGAGTGCCTGGGTGTTGACCTGCTACTACAGCTCCCTGACCTCCTTTGTGGGGAAGTGGTGGCTATGCTCGTGGCTTTTTCTGTGTCAGTGATTCGGTTGTTAATATAATCATGGAGGACATGAGGCAGTGCTTTGAATCCTTTTGTTTTCTGAACACTCTTCAGGGACAGGAGTTGCAACTGCAGAGCAGCTCTTGCCTGCGTTCCCAGTGAGGTGTGGGAGGAATGTGCCTGAATTCTTTCAAGTGGAGAAGCGGAGCAGACCTGTATCTCACATACTACAGTGGAACAAACAAGGGTGTATGGTGTTACAGTATTGCTAGAAAACAAAGTAGTGGCCATATCTGTGTTTCAGGTGTCATTGTTTTTTTCTGGAAACAGAGAAAGGTGAGCAGATGTGAGGTGAGAGCAGCACCCAAGCTCAGGTCCTGGCTGGCATTAGGCTCTGGTGAGGCTAGAGTTCATTGTCTCTGTAGAGACTGGAGTGTCTCACAGCAGTTTTAGCCCTAAATGAAACTTCAATATAAAAAAAAAAAACAACAACATAGAGTAGCTTATAGGTGGCTACTGTTCTTTCTGATTTATTTAGTTTGTGTGTGGTGTGGGTTTTTTTATTTTTAAGCTTGAGACATGCTTTGAATTTATCTAAATTCTACTCAAATATTATTGTGAATATGAGATTGCCTTGCTCAATTTGTCTTTCTTAGTCTTTTATACGAGGATTCAGAATTTAATGACTGCGTAATGATACTCAAAATGTATGCTGCTGAGCTTAAGAATGAAATTGTGTCTTGCTTTTATCATGAGTAGTTTTTGATTGCCAACATCTGTCCTCTGTGTTACTGCCATTATAACGGTTTTCTTCTGAAGATAGGAAGAGCCTTAGTTTTACTGAGGGTACCAACTGGATTATTTTTCTTTCTAATAGTGTACATCAAAATGCTGTCTAGATTTGGTCAAATCTTTTGAAATCAAGTGGAAAACAGGGAGATAAAATGCGGAATGAGAACAAAAATGTTTTAACATAAGCCCAAAGTATGTTTTAATTACATGTAGAGCAGTACATGGGCTTTATTTTCAGTGCCAGACATATGCATGTATATTTCCCACCAACATTTGTGTGGTATGAGTAGGAGTTTAATTAATAAATTCTTGCTTCTCATTTTTTCCCCTAATTAAAGCATTTGATATGAAAGCCTTAATCTGAATTGCCATAAAGTAAACGGGAAACCAAAAATAACCGAGGAAAAATGTTTACATAGTGTAGGAAGAACAGATAATTTGTGCAAAAAATGAGATTTTTGTTAGTTTATTAACTTCAAGAATTAAGTATTGCTTCCTAGAATCTGAATATGTAAAATTCCTGGTGACAACATGTTGTTTGTGGGTTTTGAAATATACTTTCTTTGTTAGAGTGCCAGTTCCTTGTTCCTTTGGTATGTATTTCCTCTGTCACCTGAGGCTATTTTTCCAACACGTAACACATGTGATTTTTTTCTGCTTTCTGAATAATCAGCTTTCTCTTTTGCTCATTAAGCATAAAATTGCAGCCAAGGTATTAACACAATACAATACGCACTGTATTAACAGTGACGACTCTCTACCAAATACTTAGTTCTTTTTGTCTATTACCTAATTAACATACTTTAATTAGTTCACTACATTTAATGAATGTTATGTAAAACTCAACATTTTCTACCTTCAGGATAACTGTGACATTCAATCTAGTATGTCACATTGGACTGTATGAATAATTAATAGTGTCTATATTTATTATTTTAGTATACAGACTAGCTTGACAGATTGGGAAGAGGGATGGTGCTGAATGTGGGGGATCAAGCAGCAATCTCCTGGGAAAGGAGCAGGAGGAGCCCTCTCTGAGAGCTCTGCCTGAGGGGAAAAGCAAGGATGAACCTGAATAGAAACCAGCACCTCGCTGATGCCAGGTGTCCCTGGGCCTGTCCAGGGTTCACTGCTAGAACAAAGCGAAATAAATCCTTGGCTCTGACTTCTGCATTTTGTGTTTTTTCACTTCCTTTCATTGCTTTGCTGGCAGCACTTGTTCAAATCAGAAGTGGTTAATACTACTACTGCTGCTAATGTTGATGATGATAATTAGTATAGAATGCAATACATGTGTTTTTTAAGAAAAACCTTGAGCTATTAAAACTCCAGCTATTAAAATCAGGAAGATAATTGTTGAATACTAATTTTTTAAGCTGCTTGAAAAATTAATTTTACAAATACTGTAACCTGCTATTTTAATACGTATGGTAACTGCCCTAACTTCAGTATGTCTTGGATTACGAGAAATGAAATTATGTACAAGAAAAATTACAAAAACTACAAAAGACTTTGAGCTGAGCGGAAGTCAGTCTTTCTCTTGTAACGCCAAAATGTTTTCTGTGACTACCAAGGCCTGTTGTGCTTTGGCAGCATATGAGAGTTTTTGACTTCCTGAACGTATGAGAGACTGGTGATCAGCCTTTGGCATTGCCTTGTGCATGATTTGGGAGTGCCCAGTGCTCCAAACTGTCCTCTGTGATTAAGACACATGAACATAAGGTTGAAATTGTCAAAAGCTGTTTTTTTAGAAGACCCAAGGTATTGGCTTACCTCACCCCGTACAAAAATGACAGAACGTGTAAGTTTCCATGTTGACATAATGCCATTTAGCTGTAAACCCCACTGACTGACTGTAAGGCTTTGCACAAGGCCATACTGATGACCTGGAAAATAGGCTTACACATAGGAATGTCAAGTTGGTAGAGAGGCTTGAGAGTGTGAGTGAGGGAAAGCAATGCATTTTTCTTGAAATTAATTATGAAGTTGCTAGGAATTAGAGATTCAGATTTTTACTTACAGTGTGTTTTTAGGCATTGTATTCTGGGGAGAGGTAAGAAAGTGAGTATGTATATGAGGCACTTCTTTGACTAGAGAACTCATTTTCAAGTTAGACTAATTCTGTTTATCCTGATAGCAGAAGGCATTTTTTTGGTTTTCAAGGTGAGAAAAAGGCAACAGGCCCAGATAAAATACTCTCTTAAATTCAAGCTCTCATTTGGTTTCCCTAGTCACTTTCCTCTCTTCCTAGAATAGACAATATATAAGCAAATGTTCTATTGACTGCTGGAGGCTAAGTGAGGTAAGAAAGTAATTTAAAAAAAATTAAACATTTATGAGAATTTTCTTTTTATTATGTGGTCTGAACTGCTGTCTGTGGCTTATAATGCTTGCTACTATCTTTTACATTAGTATGAATTATTTCTATTGCATTTATTTTAAATACTTGTTATCATTGAGTGATTTTTGTAATCTTTTGTTGCTGATTAATTTTTTGAATGAGTTATTTGTAGAGATCCATGTTACAGCTGTGATATTTAACATGACTTATGGCAAACTGGCTTTTATATGACTTGTGTGAATAAGAACTTTAATAATGGGAAGAATTTATGAATAAATAGGTAGAAGTCTCTGGTCACCTTGCTGCCAAGTGGGTGCTGACTGCTGCGTATCTACTTTCAGTTTCTTTTCTTTCTATGGTAGGGAGAAGGCTCCATTTGAGATTTTCATTTCAAGACTGTTACATATGACATACTCCAAAGTCAGTTTCTAAACATGTACTTTTCAAATTTCATGGTATGAAATGTCAACATTTCTCCTAAAAGAAAGTAGCATTATATTTTTGTATCAAATTTGGAAATATTTTTTTGGAATTGTGAGAACATCTAGTTATTACTGAATTTCTCTGGTGGATTGATGTGATGTCGTTTTATCAATGCAACTTCAGTGTTTCTACAGGCCTTCCTTTAGTTTATGAGTCTGGTCTGAGAACCCAGTGATCAGGTTTTAGTTCACAGAATCAGAATCACAGAATACTATGAGTTGGAAGGGACCCACAAGGATCATCTAGTCCAACTCACCATCTAACGCCCGTAGAGGGATCGAACGCAGACCCCAGAGTGGTGAACATAAACCTAGTTCCCTCACAGGTGCACAGGCCACTCCGAGCCAGGAGAGACCCACAGGATCATCCAGCCCAACACCCCGATCCAGCCCAACACCCCCAGTTCAAGAACATACGGTGATGTCTTTCAATACATTGGAGATAACACAGGCTGAAGCCATGTGTGCTCTGAGGAGTATGAGGAGACTGCTGGACAACTGTTTTGTGATGAGAATATCTGTCCTTTTATAGTTACCCTTTTCTCTGAAATTTGTGTGGAAATGGCTCACAGCTGCAACCTAAGAGGAATTTTAACACAGGGTTTTGAGCAGGGGAGAGTATGAGGTAAAGTAATGAGTGCTTGCTTGCAGAAGCAGACTGACATCTTTTCTTTCTTATGTAGCCTTGGATTTACTTCCAGACTTATCTGGGTTTCTTTCTCACCAGTTTCAAAAACAGTAAGTTTTTAAGAGGGGAGGAAGTCTTGAAAGAGGGCTGTGCTTGTGATTCCACTGATGGTCACTGGAGGGAGATGAGAGCAGGAGAGAAATTGTCTAATTTGGGAATCTTATGTCTACCATTGTTACTCTCTGGGGAGGTGGTCCCAGCACTGTCTTTCTTACTATCTGAGGGAGAGGAAAAGAAAAGGTGAAATTGTCTGCTGCTGACTTTTTCTTTCAGGACAAAAAGGGACGTTTATTATCCTGCGTATATTTAACATGATAGTTCTGATCATTTAGGTTTTAGACTATTTAGGGCTATTCCAGAAGATCTGCCATTGCACTCCAGGTACTGTAATTTAATTCTAGTGTTTCCTTAAAGTGGGAAACAGTGGTTATTAAAACTAGTATTCACAAGAGTGGACTGTTTTGTTTGGTTCTAACTGTTGATTATCATTTTAAGACAAAGATATATAAAGACACCAACTCCCCTTCAAAACCAGGGAAGTCCTCATGGCTGGATTGTGTCTAACTATTAAATGTTCTTTGTTTTGGTGTTCTTTTACCTTTTATTGTCCTTTACACCTTTGCTCTTTTGCAAGTGTCTTCTACTGAAGTAGGTAGCTAAAAGGTGGTTTAAATGTAAAAGCAGGCAGTGTCTGACTTTTGCAGCTCCTGCAGGAGACTGTATATTCTAATGAGCATTTTGTCCCAGTTTTCTATCTTTGAAAGACTCACTGGCTATTTTTTCATGAGATCCTAACATTTTTATCTATGTTCTTGCATTGTTGCGTGTAAAATTCTGTTTTAAATATTTTTTTTAAAATACAGGGACAATTAAATTTTTAAAGCATTTTGAATTATCCTAGGAAATTATACCTTTTGTCCCATGTTTATCCATAAATACCTATGAGTTTGTCTAGTTTATGTAGTTTGTATCTCTGATTTTATAATTTAATCTAGAGCATCCTAACATTTTGAGGGGACTTTCCTTTCTTCTCCCCTTTCTTTCTTTCCTTTCGTCTCCCCTTCCTCCCCTTCTCCCCTTTTCTTTCTTCCTACGTAAGCCAGAGGAACGCTGCTCCCAACCCAGTGCCTGCTCAGACTGTGGATGCCTGACCTTGCACAGTCATAAATAAGTTTAGCTATTACAGTCAACCCTCTTCCACTTCGCGCCCCCCATGTACTTCACATCTTAGCAGCATGATTTTTCAGCAGTTAAGGAGGCCCATTTTGCAACTGTGCATGTGTGGCCTGACACGCATCAATATTCAAATTAGGCAGTAATGAATATTCAAATCAACCCCCTCCCCTCCACTCCAAGCGAGAAGGCTATGGCGGGTCCTCCCACTGGTGTGCCCAGCCCTCCCTATCTGGCAGCAGTGGCTGCGGCCTGTGCCGAGCAGTGCCCAGCCCCCCCCCGTCCCACTCCTCTGGGAGTGCAGCGACTGTGGCGGGTCTGCTCCGAATGGCGCCTGCCTCACTCTGCTCGGAACAAAGCGGCTGCATGCAGTTATGAAAGATTTACACACTCTCAGGTTAGACGTGGTGTCAGAGACTTTCTCAAGTAACTCAGTGAGACATACTTGTCTATCCTGAATAAGAAGAGACCAGGTCTACCCAGCTGGAGAGCCACTAGGACAGCGACGTGGGTGGCTCCCCCGCTCCAGTGTCCTCGACTGAGTGGAAAGGGGTTTTTCCCAGCGTGGGGTGGCCGTGGGCACTGGGAAACACGCAGCAGGGCAGTGCCGAAACAGTGCTGGGGGGCCGTGTGAGGGTGTGGGGCAAATTTGCATATTTATGAGCTGACAACGTGGAAGGAGGGCTTTGTGTATAGGGGCAAGACCCGNTCAGTGAGACATACTTGTCTATCCTGAATAAGAAGAGACCAGGTCTACCCAGCTGGAGAGCCACTAGGACAGCGACGTGGGTGGCTCCCCCGCTCCAGTGTCCCCGACTGAGTGGAAAGGGGTTTTTCCCAGCATGGGGTGGCCGTGGGCACTGGGAAACACGCAGCAGGGCAGTGCCGAAACAGTGCTGGGGGGCCGTGTGAGGGTGTGGGGCAAATTTGCATATTTATGAGCTGACAACGTGGAAGGAGGGCTTTGTGTATAGGGGCAAGACCCGCGGTACCTTGGTATAGGAGACCCGACTGTGGTGAAATGTGTGCTGCTTGAATGGCTTTTCTGTGTCGCCTCATAGAGAAAAGATGGCAGGATAGAGTTGGTGCAGTTAGTGTTAGCCTGTTTGCTTTCTGTATGCATTCTTCTGTTAACTTTGAAAGGAAGTGTTTCAGAGTTTACATTTTAGAATTGATTTTGGATTAAACTACTCAACAATTTTATTTATTATTCATCTTTGCAACTGCAGGAGTGATAAAATTAGTAATTTGTCTGATATATGTATTACATATTTATGTGATAAATTGCATTTATAAAGCACTTCTACTGTCTTGTGTTCTTTGTGTTGTATGTTTTTCTGTCAAGACTAACCTAATCCTAAATGAAACTCTAGTAATAGCTCTTTTCTCCCATTGTCTCCCTCCCTTCAAAAGAGTGATTTTGCCTCCTAACCTTAGCAATTCTCGTCCCACATTACAGTCTTCTGAGACTCTAAAGGGTATTTTGCATAGGACCAATGTTAGGTTTGTGCTCTAATACTTAAGCATACAAATCGACTTGTTTTACATGACTGAAAAAAACATTTAAAGCAGCCTTGAAAATTTTGGGGTAACTGATGTGTCCAGCAGTTTTCTTTTTGGATGAGGTTTGACTGAGGAATATTGTCTAAAATCAATCTTTATTTATTGTCATTCTCATTTAGAATCAGCGTATGTTACAGCAAATGAGAAAATCTGAAGTTTGTGTGTGTTGGTAGATGGATTTTTAAAATACCTGTATTTTTATCTATATTTTTTCATAAAAGTAAAGCTTTCAACATACCATGATGTACAAATGATGTGCAAATAATCAGGAATCTGGGGTTTGCAAAGGTATTCAGGCATTTTGATTGCCTAGAAGTATAAATGAGCTCATGAGGAGTGCATAGCTGAGTTTGTATTCTAAGTATGCCGGTAGTCTTACATACAGTGAAGAAACTTGCCTGAATCTGTTTTGTGCCTTTTCCCCACCTTGTTTGAACTGAAGCAGAGTTGTTTCTGATTTAGAGCTAGTTTTGAATATGTTGTAATTGGACAAAACCTTTATAGAATTCTTTCTTTAAGAAAAGTGTCAGTTCTCTGCTTACGATTGGGTTACTGGCATTGATGCTCAGCACTGTGTCAGGGTTGTTCTCTAAAGCTCCGCACAGATCAAAAAGATTATTGAAGAATGCACAGGCACTTTTTTGTGCTGTATCTGAAATGGAAGGGGCCACATCCCCAGTGGATAGAAGTTACATGATTTGGTGATGCTATGCTGATTTATGCCTCTTGAGGCTTTGCCTGCAGCAGAAGCTGGAGGTGATGAGAAGAGATTGGATAAGAGAAAGACCATCCAGGAAAAACTCATCAAATTTGTCATTCTTGAAAGGACCATCATAACATATGGTAAGCATGTAATTTACCTCAGGCTCAGAGGAAAATGATTTCTGCTAGGAGAATATTAATTTTATTTCTTAGAGGATCAGCTGACAGGGTAGGCTTTCTCCTGGCTGGTCTTCCCCTTCTGTTTTCTGTGAAGGGAAGGATGGAAGCTTGGAAATGTCTTATCTGTAGCAGACAAGCAAGTTGGCATTTTGCCATAATTTTCTGCTAGCAGAGAGGATAATGGTAATTATATGTCAAAATTTAACATTTCTCTTCTTTGAAAGAGAACTTTTTTAATGCAAAATATTTAGAAAAGTCAGATCTATTCTGAGGCAGATAAGAAGCTAGGATTAGTGAGCTGACAAATTTTTCTTAAGAAAAAGGGTTTTTTCATTCTCTTTAGGGAGAAGGGGGAGATTAAAAAGGATCTGAAGAAAAGGTATGAGGTGTACAATGTAACTAGGCTGCAACTTCTGTGTTGTGTAATATTTGGGAGACACCCAGAGCAACATTGCTTGTCCTGCTGCTCCTTCTGTGGAAAGTCTGTTAGAACTTGCTTTGTTAATGAGTTCCAGCCTTTTTGATTAGATTGGTATTTCTTGGTTATCAGAAAAATAAATTTCTGTTGTGCTATACAACATTGAGTTTCAATTCCATTATCACCTTTTTGAAGGAGGGAAAGTGTTTACCTGTAATTAATTCTAGCATCCCCAAGGGTTGAAAGTTAAGCCCTTAGACAGCCATGTCCTTAGTTAATACAAGTAGAAGGGTTTTCCCAGGCCATGGTACAAGTTACTGTACTTTTGAGATGCTTAAAAAGGTAGAAAGCTTTGCATGTAAATAAAATCTTGATAAGAAGATAAATGTATGATTTCAAGCTTTATTTTCTGTATTTTTCCAAGAACAAGTGTAAGCAACCATATGGAGAGGAAGCCCTATGGGGAGCGATTGCGGGGGCTGGGATTGTTCAGCCTGGAGAAGAAGAGGCTCAGAGGTGACCTGATTGCTGTTTACAACTACCTGAAGGGAGGTTGCGGTTGGGTGAATGTAAATCTCTTCTCTCAGACTGTCAGCACCAGAACAAGAGGGCATGGGCTTAAGCTATGCCAGGGGAGGTTTAGGCTGGATGTTAGGAAGGGGTTTTTCACAGAGAGAGTGATCCCTCGGTGGATGGAATGGTCTGCCCAGGGAGGTGGTGGAGTCGCCATCTCTGGAGGTGTTTAAGAAAAGACTGGATGAGGAGCTCAGTGACATGGCCTAGATGATGGGATGATGGGACAGGGAAAAAGAAAAAAAAGATGATGACATGACCCTGTGATTAGCACCAGGGTGATGGGTTCAATCCCTGTATGGTCATTCATTCAGGAGTTGGACTTGATGACCTTGTGGGTCCCTTCCAACTCAGAATATTCTGTGTGATTCTGTGATTGCACACGTTTTGAAACAGTTTTGAAACTGTTTATGATAAATTTCTTCCAATTTGTCAGTGAGTGTAGGATAGTGATCTGCATTGTAAGGGACTGGCCTGACATACAAGTTCAAGTTTTAAATTTTGAATACGGCAACACTACCAGTGGGATATTTGGAAAGGCAGATTTTGGTACAGCTGCATTATGTGTTAGATGGAATTGGAACCAAGCACTTAATTTGCAAATTTTGACTATGCATCTGTGTTTCAGATCTGCCTCTGCTTGTTTCCTGTTTTTTTTATAAATGTTTCAAGTTTCCTTTAACCACAGCCATGGTTATCCACAGATGAACTGATTAGATTTACATAATGCCTGCTGAAACAATCCCAAGAGAGTCTTTGAACAGTATCTTATTTGAGAGAATGTAGTATGTCCATAAAATATAAAGGGTTTTAACTGAGTTAATAAATTTAAACTTCTGTTTCTTAATGATTTTCCTTCTTGTGTAAAGAAGGATATTTACACTTCATAACAAAAAAGAAAAGTAAAGTGGTAATATAATGGGAGAATTGAATAAGAGATACATATGGTGACTAAGGAAAGGTAATAGAAATAGTCTGGTCATCAGGATTAAAGGAGAATGGGCTATCATTAATTACTCTTCAGCTTACTTCACTTAAGTAGAAAGATATTTTTTAATCTGTGTTGAGCTGAACAATTAGCTGAAACTTAGAATTGTTATTTTGGTTAAGAGTAATTGTTGAACTTTTTATAGTATTATTACCATTCTTTGTATTGAAAGCTTGGTGTCCTCAATACAGGAAAAAAACCCTGTTGTTGAGTCTCTTTTTAATTTACTTTTTTTGGATTAATCCGAACAATGTTGAGCCACATGGCAATCCCTTGGTTTTGCTTCTGTCCAATTCTTGGTACCAGTTCTGCTGTACCTTAGATTTCTGCATTTTTCTTCATTTGTCACTGTTTTCATCTCTTGTGTCTTGCACTCATCCATTTTTACGCCTCTGTTTCTACACTTGTGGGTTTTGATTTTTATTTCGTGCTCTTGCAGGCCTTCAACCCCTGATAGTTAACCTCCCCAGATTAATGATAACTTAATATGGATTTGTGCTTGTTTCAAGTTTGTACTTGAGTATTTTTTTCTTTTTCCTTGCCACATCTTTCTTGACACACCTACACATAATTTTCCCCCCTTAGCCTTGTTTGTTAAGCTGAAGAAAGTTCCAGTTTCATTTTTTAGACAGTTGATGATCGGAATCAAGAACAATATGATTTTAAGAGAGTTTATTATTGCCATTGTGTTAATGTCCATGTACTAGAAATATATTACCTGATAATTTTAAAGTTTTTTTCCATAGGGACATCATGTTGGTAGCTCATAATTACTTTGTGATTAGCTTTGTCCCTACAGAAAATTGATCTCCCCAAATGCTGCTGAAGAATAAGCATTCCATCCCTTTTGGTACAGCGCTACATAAACTCATCTTACTTTTACAGTCCGTAATGCCTTGCACTTATCTCAAATGTTCTCACTCATTATCATTAGTACTAGCAAACATGACTTCAATTTAAGAGGTTTGAGTGATAGAGCTTCAGGTGTTTGCTCACTGCTTAGGTCAATTCTGTTTGATATAAAGCTGATTTGTGATAGATTCAAAGTGACCATTATTTCACCTTGCATAATTCACAGGAACTCTGAATTTGCTTTTATTTTTTTATTTTTTTTTTTCCTGTGGGGAAAAAAAAAGCAAATAAAAAGAGGAAATAAAAGCAAGCTATCATGAGTAAAGCTTTTGTATGGCATAAAGTGAAGGGAATGAGATACCAGACTTTTGCCTTTATATTTCAGAATAAATATTTATACTACATAAAATGGTACTACATTTGTACCATTTCTGTTTTAACATTGCTAATGAATATTCTTAGCTAGGATAATATGCACTACAGTTGGTCCTCTTGCACTTCACGCTCCCCATATTGCGGCTTCAGATCTGAGGCATGATTTTTTAGCGATGTAGGAGACCCGTTTTGCAACTGTGCACGCGCGACCTGCCGCCACAGCTGCATGGCCGCCATTCAACGTGAAAGTTGGGCTATGCAGGTCCCATATAAGACTGCAGGTCCACGTTATAGGAGACTGACTGTATATTTCTGAATACATTTGTAATTGGTATTGAGATCTTAACCTAACTTAGGACAGTGGTCTTCTGCCTTGCATGTTGCTAGTTCTTGAGTTTTTCAAATGTCCAGCTGGAGGAGAGATGGTGTACTCTTTGTGAGTGAAAACTCTTTAAGTGATGCTGTGGTTATAGCTCCAGCTTTGTGTTTTTAATAGCTTGAGTGGAGATCATCATGTAGTGTAAGGTTTTCTCAGAGAGAACCTACATAATATTTATGAAACGTGGCTTGGTAACATACATTTTTTGTATCACTTCTTGGCATTTTACTGGCCTTCATATCCTGGCTATGTGGCTTTTTGGGGTTTGGAAGTGGTTGCCAGCAACTAAAAGATGTGATGTTTTACTCCCTTACAGAGTTATAAGTAGCTACTGATCAGAATGTATTGCAGAGCTGTTTGATAGGACTAAGTAACTTAGTATTTGTGCTGGTGTATTACAGTAATCCCAAGGTTATTTGGAATTTACCTATTGTGATGTCAGTACCTTGCATTTTTTTTTTTTTTTTTTTGCTGTGAAGATATTTTTCTGGCTTCCCCCCTCTTTTGCCCCATTTGGGGCAGGCAGGGCAGCGCGGGCAGATACTACTAGCTCAGGGGCCATCCAGAGTTCTCTGCCTATAACAGTGTTGCAAAGATTAATAAAATGTTGTGGAAGCTTTATAACACTGTCTCAAAGGTGTATTAATCAAGCTGCAGTTCGGAGCCCTTCACCTCTGCTAGCTCCTGGCTGCTGCAAGCAGCAGCAAGCTGTTTTATGCTGCTAGATGCTGCTTGCTGTTTTCTCCTGCATGCTCCTGCTTGATGCTGCTGCTCCTGCTGTTGGGAGCTGAGGGGGTGGGGGACTGTAGTTACATATATATGAATTGCTGCTTTGCAGATTTCACTTACTGCAGCATGTTCACAGACCCAATGTCCTGCAATGTTTGAGGGGTTACTGTATTATTACAGTAATACCTCGACTATTCGCACATAAGTATTCGCTGCTTCAGCTATTCGCGAAAAATTTGTCCACTAATCCTGATCAGTTTATTAATGAATATGTCCAGTTGATATTCATGCGCAGTTGCTCTGCTTCACGGAGGGGCAGTGCCACCACTCCCCATGAGGTGAGCAGGCAGTGCCTGTTGCTCACTGCGGACAGCCACAGATTGCTCCTTTATGAGCGTTGTGGAAGGTACACGGCATTTATAGTCCCGTGGTGCCGTGTGACAGCATGTGTCTGTGTTATAGTTTGCATGGCTACAGGCAGGGGAGGTGATACTGACAGCAGGGAAGCCATGCACCAAGCTTTGTGTTCCTGGGAGGCTGTGCACCCAGCTCATCTGGTGATAGACATAGCCCCAGGGAAAGTGCCCCATGACAGTGGAACTGGGCAGTGGCAGTGGGCCAAGTGTTGTGCGCTGGGACAGGGCAGCGGCGGTACATGTCCATGCTGTTGTGCCAGGAGGAGGCTTCTGTTCCCTCATTCCATGGCAGCCAGGCTGGACTTGCCAGCACATACCTGCATATGTGTGCATATGCAGATATTCATAGCCTCAGGCAAAGCACTTCTGCCAGTGCTAGCTGCTGGAGTAAAAGGGACAAACCCCCCGACACCCTTGCTGCCTGTAAGGAGCCTGAGATTTTGCAGGGTAGCAAAGTTGCCATATTTCTGGCAACAATATAATGTTCTCCCAGTATTCGTGCATTTAATGTTCTGCAGGAGCCTCATAAGACCCCAAACCCATGAACCTGGACACATGACTGTATTAATTTGTAAATTACCTTGGGAAATAAAAATATTACCTCTGGTCATACTCCTATTCCATACTGATGGAGGGAATGCTGTTTTCTCCTTCTGTTGCTGCTTAATTTCTCTTGTTTGATTTTTTGAAGGGCCTTTTGTCTTTTTGTGCATACGTATTTATATTTTTGCACATAGATTTACTAATATTTTCTGTGTTGAAAGTGAATTAATGAGTTAATCAGGAACTGATTCAAAAGTAGCAACTTTCAAGAACATTCACAATGTTTGAAAGTGGCTTCCTGACTGCCACTGTCAGCAGCAGTAAAAAGACAGTATCAGGTTGTTGGACATGAGGATTAATTCTCTTGGAGAATATAAAAAGCAGCGTCAAGTCGAGCCTGGCTGCACTTTAAAGCCTCCTAGTGGGTTCCCTGACTAGCTCTGCTAGGCTAGTGGACACTTGGCTGCAGACCCTGTACCAAGGTGTGGCTGACAGAATTCCCTTGCCCTGTAGATACAGTATCCTTAGCTTGAGACAGTTACACACGGTGTAAAATGAACTCAGGTAAAAACAAAAAGCAGGTAGTTGCTCCCTCTGAAGGGAAGTATATGGTATTCATGGATGAGACCAGTTTGCTTTTATCAGTGCCATAATAGGAATATGAGCTATTGATTAACTCTGCAGTTACACAAAGGAGCAGTTACTACAACTATATAATAACAATGTTAAACTAGGATAGGATCGGGGTGAATTAATTAAAACCATTTACTTCTACTTTCTGCTTCTGTTTATATTTTGAAGTAAAGAAGGACATCCAGTTTCATTTGAATAACATTTGGAGCAAACTGAAGTTAAATTAGGGAAGAGTTTTTTACTCCAGGTTTTACTTGCCAGTAAATTCAATTGGTAGAAAGGTGTTTCAGTATGTGTTGAGGGAAAATTCCTTTGTGTTTAAGGATATGGATTTCAATATTGCTTTATATGAACACAAATAATTTTTCTCTGGGTCTGGATTCCGTGGAAATACTAAATGATGACTTTTACCACTTTGGTGGCAGTGTTTCATCTTAGTTTTGTGAAGTGATTTTTTTGTTTGCATAAGTTTGTTGCCAGAATGCTAGCAACAGTAAATATAAGTAATGATTTATAATAACTAATTTTACTTACATAAAATATATTTTTACTAAAAAGTTTGGTTGTTATTGTGTAGTCTTAATAAATTAAAAATAGGAAGAAGGGTACTCTACATTTGTTAGTTTGAAAGGTCTCATATCAGAAAAAATCCATTCATGATTGTTTTGTTTGATATCAAACCACATTTTTGCTGTCATAATACTGGCACATTTTCAAATCATGCTGTTTTCTGGCTGCTAGCAGGGAGTAATGGAAACAATGCAGTGATCTTGCAATTTATTGAAAATAAACACTAAAAATACTTAGGCAAGCACTGTTTTTAATTTAATAGGGACTGGGATTCATAAGTCTGCATAAAATAGCTGTTTCAGTATCACAGAGGTATTAAAATACCTTACCGCCTGTGAATTTATAATTTATTTCTGTTGATTTTCCTTTGAATCAGATTGTGATGCTGCTTCTGAACGGTGACAGTGCCTGCTGAGGAGTGGTCATGCAAGCAAAATTTGATAACCTCGATATGTCACTTCATCTGCCGTTTTTCTTTTGTTAATGCAAAGCTGGTTGCATAATATCTTTCTCCTTTAGCTGACCACAGATGAAAACAAAATCTATAATGGCAGGGCTAGGTTTTATAAAAAACGCAAGTGAGGAGTTGAAGGATGTGGCTTGTTCTGTTTGGATGATGCAGGATTGCTTTAAGCAGTAAGCTTACTGTTTTCAGATGGCATTAGCAGCATCAGTGATATAGCTGTGTCAGCCTCCCTGACTACTGGATGTCTGTAATCGCACGGAAGAAACTATATTTAAGATCTGATATCTTGAGGGTAATGACTCCAGCACTTACTGATGGACAGAATGGCTGTTAAGGCTTTCTTCACTAGCTCAGAAGATTTTGAAAGATAGAGGGTCTGTGATGTACTTTTTTAAGACAGGAAATGCAATTTTTGGGGGTCTCTGGAAATAGAAAGGTCATGCAGCTTGGAACCGGTGAAACATTACAGTCCCTAAGTCATCAGGTATGACCTTGCAGTTTATACTCATATTTCTAACACAGGGTTTATTTTACAGTTTTAGGTCATTTGCAATCTCTTTGTCTCTGTAATTGCTTCATGTTGGATTTGCTACAGGATTTATAGGGTAGACTGTTTACGTAAGCAGAGCAATGTATATCTTGGAATTCTGTGTTGTTAATTTCTATTTGAACGATGTAAGGTTATGCCATATATATTTTCAAACTGTTTTTATTGTGATCATGTTTTATATTAATTAATGTTAATGTTGCTGTAAAGTAAAATGATAAGATTATTTTGCATTTTATTTTGCTTTATCTTTATCTTTACATGGCACACAAAAGCTGTTGTGAATGTGTTTCTTGCATGAAATGCAATATAAGGCAAATGTTTACCTATACTGGCAGGGTATTAAAAACAACGTATCGCATTGTGTAACGGGACTGAGCTATTCTGCAGGCACAGATCTTGCTTCATTTTGCAGCAGTAGATTTTTTTTTTTTGCTTCATTTCAAATCAGTTTTAAAAATAGCTCACTGAACATAACAGTGGAAGTTTGGCAGGATAACTCTCCTCCTTTTAATTATTACACTCAGTGACACATACTAACACTAATGAGTTGTAAAAACTGAAGATTAATAACTTGAAATTTTAGAATGTTATTTAAAAACAAATTCATTTTACTGACGCTTGTCTCATCCTTTTTGTTTTTAAATGTTGCCAGCTTCATTGCTAGGCTAATACTTGTGGATCTGCTAATGTATTGTGGTGATGGATAGGAAAGTCAGAGTACATAAAAGAAAACACATATATGAGTATCTTGCATAGGAAGATAGTGGCCTAATTTAATGTATGGAACACAGGATGGATTTGTAGATACTGTTACCCCTTTAGGTATTATAAACATTAGATAATGGCTGACGTATTCCCTTGAGTACATCATAGAACAATTTTATTTGAAATTGTTGGAGAATTTATTTTAAATAAGGATATTCAGCTCCATCTTAAGAAATTCTACATGTATTTGCAGAACATTTCCATGGCAACGTGTTTGGCCATGTGTTTTAAAAGCTCAGCTGAAGCCTGAAAGTAGTGTGCAATTTTTCTGTCACTTGCTTTACCCTTGTGGAACAACAATGTTCATGTGTACCTGAATAGCAGATTGGCAGGGCTGAGCAATATCTTCTGACCCCAAAGCACAGGATTAGAGATGAATATTTGAAAATATTTTCATATATCCACCTAGGAATGAAAACATGTAAATCATGAATTTGATCTTGCATTAGAACTGTATTCCAGTTTAACCCCCATTTAATAACATTTTGCTGGAACCATATGTGTGTGTGAGATCACAGAAGTTGAAAATTAAGAATGTGCAGCAAACTTCTTCAGTAAAAATGTCTGTCTTTTAATTTTTAATTAAAAACATACTTGTAAAATATGTTGTATTTCTTTGCTGGCTATAATTTACAGTTTCACAGTCTGCTTTATCTGCCTTACATTCTTATGAATAATAGCGAATGACTGCCTTGCTCTTAAGCTTGATTAAGTTTGGAATGATTTAACTATACCTTTCACTTGCTACAAGATCCTTTTAATCTGTTAGAATTTATTTTCAGTGTTGTAATGTATTAGTCACAATGAGTACATTCTGTTTCTTGGCATTGGACTGAAATTCCTGAAAGTATTGGTTTCATGGTATTTTGGTTTTTGCAGGGTATTTATGGACCTTTTAATAGGACCAACCTTCCCGCAGCTTATTTATTTTCACTATTCAATTTAAAATCTTGACTTAGCTGTATTTTGAAGTTGTTCCCTCTTTGCTCATTTAAAATAATTAGATCTCCCTGGAATTTTACATCTGGAAGCTACAGCAGTAGTTCTGAAAACTGCATCCTGTGGATGACTTTGAAGCATGTCATTGATAATAATCTCCAGTAGTGCAGTAGACATCAACACTCTCAGCCTATGACCTTTGTGTCCCTTTACTGGGATTACTCATGCCACTCATGTAAGAAGGGAGTTTACAACTGGACAGAGCTCTCCAGTTATGTCTCAACAGGGCTGAGTAGAGGGGCAGAATCACATTACCCGGTATGGTAATTTGGATTGTCTGTTAACTAGTCAGTTAATTATGGAAAACTCTGTACAGGAATCCTTGAAGAATGAGGAATGCACAAAATATTATAAATTCTATTGTATATTGGTTGTCTTATGGAGAAGAAGAGCTTTGAAAATAGCTTTGTGTAATTCGTTGCAGTTTCATTAGTGACAAAACCTCTTGTTGGTTTGGGATGAGTTATACGGAGTCTACATTGCCCGACGCCAATTGACATAGGCAGAGAATAAATCCTGAAGGGACAAGTTAGACTAATATTTTGTGCCAAGCAAATTTTAGAGCACTTTTTAAAGTTACTGAAGTAACTGAATAAAAGGATATAATCTAGTATGATAAATGAAAAAAAAAATAAACTGAATGGAACACAAACTCTAGGAATTCAAGAGTTGTGTTTTCAGCCAGCTCAGGAGAAATTATTTAAGTTCATTCAGAGTGTGCTCAGAACTCTCAGATGTTCTCAAGTGATGGAGTAATGATCAACTGCTGCAAAATGTTCAGGTTGGTGCATTGAATGAAAATGTGAAACAGGCCTTAAGTGACGTGAGGGGGTGTTGAGGTATTGTAAAAAATTGTTACTTTTTACAATAGCTACCATCCTTTCCCCCAAGATGTTTAAATGAAACAAAAATGTGTATAGGAGCCTTCAGTGGCTCCATTTCTCTCTCTCTCCATCCATTTGTCTCCTGATAGCATAATGAGTTCACTTATTTAAATTCTCTTTATTAAAGATTTTAGGCAGGCATGCAGAGTCATTAAAATATGTGAAAGAAATCATTGCCATATGGTTTTGTATCCACATTTAATGCAATTAACAGTATTCTAACAAAAGCAATATCAGTTTTATATCCCAATCCTGTGATGAAAGTTTTCCAGAAAAGGCAGTGTCACATTTATGTCTGAATCATGGTCTATTCAAGTGTGTAGTCTGTTTGGATATATAGAAATCCCCATGGTAGAGACCTGATGTCAAGCATATGATATGAGGGTATGAGTTGTGCTCTAGAGGGGATTTCTGAGAGTTAGTTGTGCAGGTGAGTTACAGCAACTGATGTCACACTTTAGGTAATTTTTAAAAGATATTTAAGGGTTTATTTTCTATTTCCCTGCCAAGGTTACCTGAAATACTTTGTATGTTGGAAATAATCAGACTTCTCTTTCCCCTTTTTTCTTCCCATTTTTCCTCTAACTTTTTTAGTTCTGTTCCAGAATAAATTTTGGTGAATATAGAATTTTAAACTTCATGCATGTATATATGCTTTAAACAGTGATTGCACACATCACAACTCAAAATCTAAGTTTAGACGACTGTTAGTTTATAAGAAATTTAGGTTAGATGTTGTAACCTCAATGTTGCCTGCCATTTAACATTTTTAATGAAGTACATTGAATGGTCAATAGAAAAATCTAATATGTATGAAAGACACAAAATGATTATTTCATAACTGTGGCAGTAATACAATTATTTTTTATGATGTTGTGTATGCTGCTAGAGATTATTCCTGTGCTTAGATTCTACATGACAAGTGTAGGCCTATCTCTGAGTACTGATAACTGTGACTTTATCTTATCTTTAGAATATCAGTTGTGGTAGTTGTGCTAATACATGTCAAAAATATGACGTCTTGGTTTACCAGAGCATCAGAGCACAGGATTTAGTGACAGTGGCTGGATATTGCCAGTAAAGTTTATGTAACATGTGAAATACAAAACATATGAAAATGAAAAGCTGTGTTGGCATTCTTCTTTTCTTCCAGGAGGAAGAAAATGGGAATGTGGTTGTCTTATTGCCTTCGGCAGACTTGATCCTCTGCTAGATCTCAGTGTACTGTCACCAGTCCTTGTGCACGTAGTCATGAGTGAATTTCTCATTACTGCTAGTGAACGTCTTGCAGTGACTCACTCTGCTTGGTTATTGCCCAGTCTGCCTTCTGCTGCCCTCCCCCTCTTTCCTGAGTGATTTTCTATTTTGTAGGGTGCAGATGCGCTGAAATTTCTCAGCCATCTGACTTCTAATGCAAACATGCATATTTGCTGTGGATGCCAGTGAAAGATGTAATTTGTGCTGCCAAAAGTAGTTACTAGCGCTGCTTTGTCCTGCACATCTACAGTGACAGCAACTTCAGCACAGAAGCGAGACATGCTCCAAGTTCTCTTCTTGCCTGTTTCAGCAGATAACAACTGTTAAATTGTTTCCTTGTTATTATCATTTGCTGTTGCAGAGACGAAGATTAAATATACATTTTAAATAATGTCTGTATCATCAGCTATAAACAAATTTAGCTGGTAATTGCTTAGGCTTTATTTCCCTCATGGGCCTCCTTTTATGTTCATAAAAGTGTCATTATCAATTTCTAGTTTAATTTCCTTTTAATTTTCCTGTCTTTGCTTGGCTACATGGTGCACACCTGTAGATCTCTGGTTTACTAGAGGAACGTAAAGAATATCACCTTTCTCTCTGAGGTGAACTGCAGAATCTGTTATGCGGCTTATTCAGGTCATAGCAAACAAGATTCAGACTCTTTGGCTGTGGACACTTTTGGCAGCTGCTTCTATGCAGGACTGGGCATCAGGGATCATGTAAAGTGGTTAAGGGGTGTATCTGGTTTAAAATACATTAGCTGGCCTCATTCTGTTTATAATCCTTTGCCTTCAGAAATCTACGTGAAAATAACCCTTGGTAGAGTCTAGTATCACATATACTAGCTGTGGTGTTGGCCTTGCAGAAGAATAAGTAAGCTTAAAATAACAAAAGCTCCTTAAAAATACCATTAACCCTCCTCTGCAAGAATTCGGGCATCTCTGTATCCAAGGAGGCACCTCATAGTTTAGTTAAGTTCTACATTACAAAAGATGTATTAGTGTGTGCCAGCATGAACTTTTAGTATAGTTACAGTACAAGTAAAGTAAGGTACAAGTATACAGTGCTTTGACCACTACTGCTTATATGGACTTGACATGCAGTATAAACTTCAGGGGATTAAATCTTTCCTAGTGTAACAATGACAGAGCAAATCATCCTTATCAATGTGGTTTGTTAAAACCACAAAAATATGTGTGAGAGAGGATATGTGGAAAAGCTTCAGATAACAGAAGTTTCAGGATATGTGAATCTCTTGTGATTTTTGATTGCTTTATGGATGCTTTTTTATCTCTGTTTTCTGAAGTTTTTCATGCTCTTGTATGTCTGGATTACACTTTGGTGTAACATCCTTTCCTTCTTCCTTAAATTATGTCTGCCTCTTTTTCCGCTTGTGCCCTTCCTGTCATTTCATTGTTTCTTTCAGGTGTAAAACTTCTCATCTCCTCCACTATTTGGTCTTCCTTTTATTTTCTTGATGTTTCTTGATACCTTTTTTTATTAACACTGCCTCATCTCTCGTCCTTTCTGTGGAGACTGTTACCTCCAGCAATATCTGTTCTGAATTTACGTCAAAGAATTTGGTACTTCTGTGGTGTTCTTCATTCTTCCTGCTCAGTTTCCATACAGATAGCCATCCAGCTCTGTAGCCCTGGTGCTGTTTTTCATTTGAACTGTATACCATGTGCCAAATCAGCTACATGCTTGAGTTGTTCTTTCATATGCACTGTATTATCCAAGTTCCTTTTCTGTGGTAACTATTTGAACATTTTTGTTTTCTCTCTTTCCAGGAATGGGACTTCCTAAAATTTCTGTTTTGTTGATCTTGATGACTTTTTTCGTGCTCTTATTTCCTTTATTCCTCTGAACTCCCCTCTATCAGCTTACCAGTTCCCTTTATGTGCTATTTTTTGTTGTTATACAGTTTAAACCCTTCTGACAATTCATGGTCCCGGCTGACTCCCAGTATCCATTTTCTCAGTTCCTAATGCCGTCTACAAAGCCTTGCAGATACTACTGACTATCTTTGTGAAAATCTTTTGATTCTGCTGAATTTCTGTATTTCTTAATCTCTGGGATTCCAGTCATCTGTTATGAGTATTTTTACTTGAAGTTGCCTGTTCTTTGTATTTTATTAGTGATACCACCCTCCATTCAGCTTATCTATTCTCCCCTCTCTCCATGTGAACTTCTTAAAACTAAGGTGAAAATTCAAGCTTCCTCCTTGTTTACTGAAATAGACTTTAATTTTCTGTTTTTCAGTCTTTGAACCAATAAACTTTTTCCTATCCCTATCCACCGTCTGATCTTTTGGGGTGTTTTTATTTTATTGGGGTTTCTGTCCTTGGATTCCTTCCCATGCACAAGGAATATATCCGAGTCTCTTTGGATTAAAAAATAACCAACACAAGCCAACCCTCAACTTCAGAAGTTTGTGTTCACCAGATTAATGTCCTATCCCCTGACCTCCTTCATTTCCTGCCCCTCCTCCCATTAGTATGCTTTGTACACTTGTAATTTCTTATATTCTAGTGCCTTACTACAACTGCTCACTTCTAGTTTCTGTCTTTTGCACTTAAATTTATCTCATTAATGTTCCACTTCTTCCTGGAGGAATTCCAGGCTAGTCCTTTATTCTCCTCCACTCCATCTGTCATCCTTTTGTGATACGATGATGCACTAAATCGTGTTTTTCTTAGACATTTGTCACTTTGTTCTTTTTGATAGTTTCTCATTTCAGACTCAGTTTCTTACTGGATGGGTCTCTTCTCCCCCTCCTCTTTGTGTAGGTGTGTATTTAGATACCTCAGGAATGCATCCTTAGCCTTTGCATTCTCCTCCACTTTTTTTCCTGATAATGCATCCATAAGAATGGCCTTCATGAAGGTACCAATACTTTATTTTTCAGTGGTCTTCCCCCAGTCTGGATAAACCCTACCTAATTTAGAAAATTTGCTTGGTCTTGAGTGGTCACCCGAATATAATCGTATCAGAAACAGTTCTTGAGTTTTCTTTTCTTTCCTGATGTCCTGTTCTTGCTCTGTGTGGCTCTGAGATCTGACAGTTCCTATTTGTCATTTACCCATAAATCAGATTGAAGTTTTGCTCACCTCAGCACTATGACTGTTATGATCTCATCTGTCTGTCTGACGTTAATACTTACAGCTTGATTACTGTTGTTAATATCATCTTCACTTATCACTCTGCCTACGTCACTTGCTGTTTAAGGTTCACAGGTTAGTCTGAGGTGGAGGGGACCCACAGGATCATCTAGTCCAACTCCCAAGTGAACGCCCACCCAGGGATCAGACCCACAAGCGTGGAACCATGGGCACCATGCTCCATCCATCCAAGCCTCCGACCATCTAGACCATGTCACTGAGCTCCGCATCGAGTCTGCTCTTAAACACCTCCAGGGATGGCAACTCTACCACCTCCCTGGGCAGACCATTCCAATGAGCGATCACTCTCTCTGTGAAAAACCTCTTCCTAACATCCAGCCTAACCCTCCCCTGGTGTAGTTTAAGGTCATGTCCTCTTGTTCTGGTGTCGTCAGCCTGAGAGAAGAGATTCACACCCACCTGACTGCAACCTCCCTTCAGGTAGTTGCAAACAGCAATGAGGTCACCTCTGAGCCTCCTCTTCTCCAGGCTGAACCACCCCAGCTCCCATAGCTGCTCCCCATAGGGTTTGTCCTCCAGTCCTTTCACCATCCTTGTTGCCCTTCTCTGGACCCTCTCAAGTAGCTCAACATCCTTCTTAAACTAGGGAGACCAGAACTGCACACAGTACTCAAGATGTGGTCTGACCAGCACCGAGTACAGGGGAAGAACAGTTTCCCGGTTCCGACTGACCACACTGTTCCTGATGCAGGCCAGGATGCCATTGGCCCTCTTAGCCACCTGGGCACACTGCAGGTTCATGTTAAGTTTCCTGTCAATCATTACTGCTTAATCCCTCTCCATTTCACCACTCTCCAGCTGTTCATCCCCCAGTCGATAGTGATGCCTGGGGTTGTTAAGTCCAAAGTGAAGAACCTGGCACTTAGACTTGTTAAATCTCATATTATTGGAGTCTGCCCATTTCTCTAATCTGTCAAGGTCCGTCTGAAGGGCCCTCCTACCCTCTGGCAGTTCAACATTTGCCCCCAGCTAGGTATCATCTGCAGACTTGCTGATGATGGGCTCAATTCCCTCGTCCATATCGTCAGTAAAGATGTTGAACAGTGCTGGGCCTAACACTGATCCGTGTGGGACTACACTAGTGACTGACTGCCAGCTGGATGTGGCACCTTTTACCAACACTGTCTATTTTCTCATCTTAAATACTAATTTCTAGTCCTTCTTCTAAGAGAAGCTTTACAGCTTGCCTTCTCCTTTCCCTCCAAGAGAGAGATTTTACCACAAGGTTGAATTTTGTGTTTGCTCTACTGGCAGTATCAGTTTTCATATTCCAATTGCTATTCGTCTTACATTCAGTAGTGCAATTTCTGTTAATGGTGCCCAATCTTTGAAGCTGCTCCTGAAAATACTTTCTGTAGTTCTGTAATGTTAAGTGTAACCTGTTAATGACTGGGCAGATGTGCTGATTATGTTTGTCTTTTTGTCTTACTAATACTTATGTTGCAAAGTATTCTTACCCCAAGGCTATTTAGTGTTTGTATTCCTATAAGCTATAATGTGTCCTTTAAGTCTGTGACTATTGAAATAGTTATAAATCAAGTAATTTATTTGAATAGAAATCATGTCAATATTATAATGTGTTGGTGGGCTCCACTGACATAATTTTTCTTTCTCTATGCAGTATGGATACTCATACATATTTAATAGCAATGCTGGTGAAAGAGAAGGTGGGGAGAATTTGCAGGTATGAAGAATACAGATCAGAAGATTAGGATTATTTGTTTAGAACCTGCATCAAGATTATGCCAGGCTCTTCCTGTTGCACTGAGCCTGAAAGAGTAGTTAAGCATTGAAACAGACTCCTCAGGGAGCTGGTGGAGTCACTATCCTCGGAAGTGTTAGAAAAAATGCATGGATGTTCAGAAATTTTGTGATGTAGTTTAGTGGGCATGGTAGTATTAGGTTGAAAGCTTGGACTTTCTTTTCTTGGAGGTCTTTCCCAATCAATCTTAATGATTCTAAGATAAGTCTGGTACAAAATTGTAATAAATGAAAGAATAATCCAAGTAACTTGTGGCATAATGTTTAAATTACATAAGAATTTTCTTTTTTGTGTTCAGCACAAAATAATCCATTATTTAATAAAAGGAGATGGTGTTGTCTTGGCAAGGAGGGGTATGAAGGGCATAGTATTGGATAGTATTTGTTGTTACTGTGCTCGTAATTGTTTTCACTTTATAGTGGTATAGTGAGATACAAGTAATGATATGAAACTCAAAAATTGCGTTACCTGTGATGTGCCAGTAAAACTTGCTATCTAGTAAGTTCTGCCATTTTCCTAAAAGGCTGAACACTGGATATGTTTAGGTAAATATCCTTCAAAGCTATGTCCGATGGACATCGTTGTGTCTTCCCTTGCTGTTCTCTATATTTGCATATGGGTCTATCAATTTAGTGGCATTTTGAGAAAATTGACAATGAAAATAATGGTGGTCTTTTCTAACAATAAAGTACTTTCACATAGAACCACTGACAAAAATGCATGTTCACATGTTCACATTTACCTTCTATTTTATAATAATGCTTGTCCCCTTTCCTTTACAAAAGTTATGTTCTGTAATTTCTATATTAAGCACTCTGTCAAAGTAATATCAGTTGGTTTTAATTTTTAGCTAATTTTTATTTTCAAGTACAGTAAGCCCCCGCATATACGNGACTCGCGTGAGGCAGACCAGACCCAACAGCCCGCAAATAACGGGGGTTCACTGTATCTTTATAAATCTAGAAAAACAACGTCATGGAAGTGATGATCGTAAAGCTTCCAGATTATAGAGATGAGCAATTTGTACAAGTTTAATTCTTAGATCTCTGAGAGGTAGGAATACCAGTTGAAATACTGTTTAATTCATACTTGATTCTTTGGCAGCATATTTCAAACTCCTGAATATCTGTCTTGCATTTGTGCTGTCTAAACAGTTTTAAGCTATACAAATCCCTTGTTACCTAATCCAGTCATGATCATTTTCCCAATGTATTTTGAGTGAGCTGTCAATATGAAAAGTTTCCTTACAATGCACTGCTTCATTGCCTGGGCAGAAGCGATGCACAAGTGACTTCAAATTTGACATCTAAAATCTGTCTATTTGCCCTGTTATTTCTCCGAATATACTATCAATTTCATTATATGACTAATTTTATTTCTGGCTGCCCCTCCCCACCCTTTCACCCAGCTTCTGCATTGTTTACTACTTTTCTTAATGTCTGTGTGAATTAACTAGACCACCTGAACTTTCAAGTAGGAGATTGTATTAGAGGTGACTTGGAGGATTTAATAATTTTTTTATCATCTTTGTGAACAGAGTGGATTTTAACTCTTTTCTCTAGCATTATTCTCCCTGATCGCTGTGGCTTACTTGTGATCTAAGAGAGATGAAGAGTGAGAGCAAAGATAATCAGAATGTCATTGTCTAATTATAAGATGAAGAGTTTTTCTTTTTCGATGGTCTGACTCTATAGACAGTACAAAAGATCTCTTCATTTCAATTATGGCAGCTGTTTATTTGCATGCAGTAGAATGTGTAGAATTTGTATCACTTCTGGGTGATACAAATCTGTGTTTTTCAGTCACATAAATTACAGTTGCCTTGATAAAAAATTCACCCATGACAACAAAATCACATAGGTCAACCTAGATCTTTGGAGAGGAGAGCTACTGGGTCAGCAGTTCTGGATTTTCTGTTGAAGTTACTCCCTCAAAATATAGATGGTTTGGGCACTCCTCAGACTAAACCCTATACATTTGAATGTACACCTTTTGATCAAGAAATACCTGTCAGTTGTCTTCAAGGAAGTTATTTACAAGTTTCAGTTTTAAAAAGAGCCAAGCAAACCCAACCCAATCATCTTTTCTCTTCTGGAGGATAATAGATCATATAGATGGCAACTCTGAAGGACCACAAGGAATGTAATTTAATCTTTGGGCTTGGAACAGACAATTGCATGGTATTTTTATGTATGTTAGTTTTTTCCTGAAAATGGATGACAGAAGGACCATACTATTTTTAAACACTTCAGTCAGATTTTGTTCAGTCAGACTACCTTCACTGCTAGAAGGGCTACAGTATTTTTGGTTTCCAGATATTTATTTGGAAGGATAGCGTGAGAATCTTTACTGCTGCCTTGATTAATCCTTGTATTGTATTTGTAGAAAAATGTTTGTCAAATATAATTGAAAATTGTCTGAGAAGTGGAAGAATTGCTGAACATTATATTGGTCTTTCTGAGAGAGAGAATTTATTATTGATCATGCTGACTTGCAATGCCAAAAAATAGGGGATGTTTTGAACTATGCAGTCGGCATAATACATAATTTTTGTGGTTGGTTGTAGAAGAAGAGAAAAAGTCCTCTCTCTTGTGTTGTAGCTACTGTTAAATCAGGTTTCATTTTGCACTTGCTTTTTCCACATGAGTAGCTACTTCAAGAAGACTGCTATCTATGATTCTTCTCCCTGACCCTATTTTGTGGTAAAGAAATCTGAAAACATGTCATCTTTTCTGGGGCTGAAAGCAGCTCCTTTTAGAAGAGAAGTGTGTCGAGCTTAAGATCCAACATATCTTACTGCTGATTAAGAAACTAGCAATTAATACACTTTTTTTCCAGTTGCTGCCCAGCAGATAATATCTACTGCTTGGAGGGCTAAACTGCATGTTTAACTTCTAACTACACCTAAGTAATGCTGTTATCCAGGATCTATTCTCACATGGCACCGGGCCAAGAGAGAGCCCAGACAAGCTAAAAGGAAATCTCATTTGGACTTTGGATGAAGTCTTCACATCCATCTTCTTGCTGTTGGACTTCTCCATAGTAGTTAACATAGCCTTTGCTATGAAATAAGAGGATTTCAGCTAATGGCACTGCACTAGGATGACATAAGAAATGGAGTAATAACCGAAGGGGAGAAAATAACCATCTCTGCTGGTCTCAACTCTATAGCATCTAAGTACTTCAAAATCGTAGTAAAAACAATAAGATGTAAAGGGAATAAAGTGTCAGTCATACTGGTATGACACTACTTTACATCTACATAGCCGCAAGGAATACTGTTTTCTATTTCTTCAGAGATCTGGCTGAAACTAGGCATTGAATGAAGTTTAGCTTGGAAATCTGGCAGATGTGGTAGGATAGAAGGAAAGGGAGAAGTTATGAGAGTCTGAACACAACTGAAAATGTTCAAAAGAACACAGTAACCTAAGTGCCTTGTTCAGATTGTGTAAGGCAGTCACATCATTTGAGCAGTCCTGATAATTTTCCTCTGAGACATACAAAACGTGGTAAGCTCAGCTGCAATTATTTACAAGTGCTTAAAAGAGGTACCAGCATCCAGAAAAAAATTAGCAGTTCATTGTTTCATTGTTATATTCAATGCTGCAGCAGGTTTATCAAGCCGTTTAAGTGGCAAGGTTGTTTTGTCCGTCTGTATCCTATCATGTGTCATCATCTGCACTTCCTCTCGAAGAGAAAGTGGGGTACCTGGCCATTGCAACAAGTTAAGTTTCTATTTTGCCTTAATATTCTGTTTTATCTTGTTTAATGGAAATGTTGCCTTCAGTTGGATGGGTGTATAGAGAGTAGATAAAGAGTTTGTCATGTTTGCCCTGCATATGTAAGGAATGCATTTTTTCTACCTACACTGTCAATTCTAAGAAAGAAGACTCCATATCAAATGTTAAGAAAATATTTTAGTGGTTATGCATTTATTCATGCATCAGTTCATAGTTGCTATATTGTGCATAATGGTATAGTATAACCAGCACAGGATGCTTCAATGCAGATAAACAGAGGAATTACAAGTATTAGTGAGCATTTAATTCTCTGTAAAACTGCTTTGGGTTTTTTTTATGTGTATATTCTCTGCTTGTGTTTTGTCTCATTAAATTTGTAACAGTAGTATGTACTTAGAGGTAATGTTTGCAATGATTATCTATGTATGTGTTTCAGAAATTGTATTATTACATTCCATATGTGTTCAGTCTCAGGTCAGTAGCAAATCAGTTCTTTGGAGCCAGTGCTGATTAGTGCAATTTTTAGCAGCATTACAGAACATGGTATTTAATTACTGAGTCATGCTAAACATTATCTTGCCTTTTGCTATGAAAAGAAAAAAGGGAAAAAGAAGACAGAGAAGAATAATTTTGTGCATATGACATTCAGCCTTGGGGAAGATGCAAATATAGAATGAAAACTAATTGCTTTTTACTTTGTTGTGTAGCCTGAACTGTGTGGAATAGAGCTGACCAAAAGAAATTTGTGCTTTATCATAACTAGTAGTGATTACTGCAGAAAGCTGCCATAAACCCAGTATCATTAAACGGACACTTTTGAAAATAATTCTTCAGACCTTATGGAACAGACCTTATTACATTATAAATGTGTTTGATTATAGGTGTATAGAGGGGAAAAGGATGATATAATGTAGCTAGTGGAATGGAAAAGCAATTTTATTTCATCGAAAAGATAAAACTGTACTTTCCATCTCAGAAAATTGCTAAATATGGTTATATGTAATACATATAACTAATTAAACAGAATAGTATTAAATTTTTTTTTTTATTCTGCATGTCTTCAGAAAGAGAATTGGAGCATCTAAATTGTGGGTATACACATTGTGCATTAAATCAGTTTTGTGGGAGTGTATCTACTCAAGGACAGTTTAAAGGACAAAGCTGAGCATGGCAGTCACCGGTGATTTGCCTCCTACAATAAGGAGGCATCCATCTACCTACAGCAGCTTTTTATCCATTTACGTTCATTGTCTTTGCAAGACATTTCCAATATTCACTTGGCAGTTCCTGAATTCAAGTTACTCACTTTTCCATATCTTTAGTAATGCCATCTTTATATAATGTCAAGCTGAACCTGACCAAAATGACCTTAAAAATACAAATACTCTGTAATGGGTCTGTAAAATGAATATAACACAAAGAGGTAATGCTGAAATATCTTCAGGCTGAGAAGGCATTTGTGTGTGGTGTCTGGATTAATGTTTAGAATTTCATTATAGACTGTTTGAAAGGTGAATACACAAGCTTTATACCACTAACTTTATGATAATATATATAAACTGAAATGAGCATATTGGAGTTCCATCTTTTTAAGTATGTGTAATTATTGGTAGTATAACTAAAATAATTATATATTTCTTGTGGTTTAACCCCAGCCAGCAGGCAAGCCCCATGCAGCCATTCACTGACACCTCCACCAGTGAAATGGGGGTGAGAATAAGAATGGTGAAACCTGGAAAACTCATGGGTTGAGATATAGGTAGTTTAACAGGGAAAGCAAAAGCCATGCACATAAGCAAAGTAAAAAAAGGAATTAATTCATGCTTCCCAGGCAAGTGGTCAGCCATATCCAGGAAAGCAGTGTCCCATCATGGCTAACAGTTACTGGGGAAGAGAAGCAGCATCACTCTAAACATCCCTCCCTTCCTGCTTTATATACTGAGCATGATGTCAGGTGCTCTGGAATATCCCCGTGGTCAGTTGGGGTCACCTGTCCTGTCCGTGTCTCCTCCTGAGCTCCCGTGCATCTGCAGCTTCCTTACCAGTGTGGCAGTACAAAAGGCAGAAAAGGCCTTGACTGTGTAGACTCTACTCGGCACTAACAAAAATGTCTCTGTATTATCAACCCTGTGCTCTGCACAAATCGAAACACAGCTCCATTCCAGCCACTGTGAAAAAATTAACTATAACCCAGCCGAAACCAGCACAATATTACAGCTTTCTATTGTTCATTGGAAAGCAGTATTTAGCATTTTATGCTGACAGGCGTTCCTTAGTTCCAGATGGCATTTGAGAATTATGTAGGTTGTCTAATCATCAATAAGTGGCTTATATGGAGAAGTAATTAATGCCATGATTATTTTCCGTGTGAGTCAGCAGGTGTGTCATGCATAATTTCTAGTGCATAAAAAGCCAAAATGAATTCTGCTCTGTTACATATTTTACAGAAAGGGAAATGCTGAAAAAAGTTTCTTTTTGGTTATGTTGTTGTGATTTATGCTATGGGTGTATTAAGAATGCAATTAAAAGGGGAAAGATTTTAGTCACAGACTTAAAAATTGTGAAACAAAATTCTGCAATATTAACACTCGTTGTAGTTGGGTTTTGCATTGTATTTCAAAGGAAGGCAATCATCAAGTTTATTGAAACACTAAGCAGATACCAAGACAGAAAATAAAGATAGCCAGGTATGAAGACAATTACATAAAAATGAGGAGCAAGAAATGAAGTAATTTGTATTTTTCCATGAAAAACAAAAATTTGTGTTATCCATTCTGCCTTGTCTATTTAAAATATATACTGGTGGAGCAGAGTACCTACCAAGGGAAAGACAGCGAGACATTGAAACTATTTAATAATTTCCTCTTGTCCTAACAATTTCCTGTTTCCTAATGTAAATTTATTGTTAAACTATTACTTCATTTACTGTAGTGATCAGCATAAATGATCTTCAGTAAATGTTTACCTAGTATTCAGGTAGCTTTTACAATATATGGAACAGTGTCTTTTAGGATAATGTATTGGTTTTCCTCTCTTAGTAAATACGTATAATAACTGTATAGATACAGTTGGGTCTCCTATACCACGATACCATGCCGGGAAAAACCCCTTTTCCTCTCGGTCAGGGATACAGGTGTGGGGAACCACCCACAGTGCTGTCCCGGTGTCTCTCCGGATGGGTAGACGTGGTCTCTCCATACTCGGGTTAGACGAGTATGTCTCGGAGAGTCACTCAAGAAAGTCTCGGATATGACGTCTAACCTGAGAGCGTGTAAATCTTTCATAACTGTGTGAAGCCTCCTCGCTTGGAGTGAGGCAGGTGCACCAGCTGTGACGGGAGCGGAGCCACTACCATGGTGGCTGTGCCGGGAGCGGAGCCGCTGCCGCACCCGCTCTGCCAGAAGTGGAGCCGCTGCCATAGCAGCTGTGCAGGTTGATTTGCATATTTATGACTGCCTAATTTGAATATTCATGAGTGTCAGGTCGTGCAGTCGCAAAATGGGCCTCCTTAATCGCTGAAAAATCACACCACTAAGATGTGGAACTGCAATATAGGGGGCGCGAAGCGGAAGAGGGTTGACTGTAATTCAAATTTACGTATTGCCACCTGGACTTTAATCTACCTTCTTGTCATCTAGAAGAGGAGGATTATGCCCTAATTCTATCATCTAGAAAAGTACTGAAGTTCTACAAATCTGTGTGTCTACGTTAGCACATACATATTTAAAAACATGTCATATGCCTTTGTACAGATTCATCTTTGAAAGCAGCTAATTTTCTTTTTCTCAGTCTATCTGCAGTGTGATGAAAGTATAGACAATTTATAAGAACTGTAACTAAAAACATCCCCAAACATCTATCATAAAATGGTGCTTCTTGGCTTTTCTGAAAGTGTAGATTTTGCCTTAATTCATTTGATCTAAAGTGTGAAAGGGCATTGGACAGTTCTGGGAGGCCGCAGGTAAGGGTCAGCCTGTTTGCAGAATGTTACAAATTGTAGTTAGAGTGGTATCCATACCTATAGAAGATCATGTGGAGATGCTTCCCAAGTCATCATTAATATAGCTTTAGAATATCCTGGGTGGAGAGTTGTATTAATATGTTGGTGAAAAGGGCACTTAAAGCATTTGTTTCTATCTTCTAAGCCATGTGCCTTTTTATATCTTCTAACCAATACACTTGAAATCCCTGGCAATAGTTGTAGCTTCACTTTTCTAGACAGATTGTTTATCTCAGGGTTGAAAAATCCATACTCCAGGACTCATGGTGACCACCTTCCTTCATGTCAGCTTAGCAAAAAGTAGAAGCCAAATGTTTTTTAAGGTGGTTTATTTATTTTTATTTTGTTCAGCTTCAAGACATATTTCAGTGTTGCAACATGTGACTGCACTGTAAAGGATGCAGATAACTCTACTGTTGGCTTTTCTCTGCTTGCCACTGTGTTTAAACTTCTGGTACAAAGACAAAAATAGTAACAACTGTATTTATAAGACTCTTTCATTAAAAAAGATTTTTCCTCTGAAATCTGTGCTGCTGATGCTGCTGCATGGTGAAGGGCATTCATTTGGAAAATGTAAGAGAAATCATGAACTGAGTAGAGTTGCTGAACCCTGAGCTCTAAGGAGCTTGTGGTTTCCATGTAAAAGCCTTAGCTTTTTCTTGCTGTTTTATCCCAGATACAGTATTTCTTCTGCTGTGTTTTGCTGGTATTTATTGCTTTAGGGAAATAATTTTGTGCCTAAATTTTATATAAACTATTGTGTGATGACTACAGAGCCATAAAATATTAACAAATATAATGAAAAGGAGAGTAAAATGTTAGATTGTTTATGATAAGGTATTACAGCTTCACTGAAATGTAATTCCACTGACTCCTGTAGCATTGCTCTTGAATTAGGCCAATGGAAAATAAGCCCAGTATATTTATTCCCAGTGTAGACTTTGTCAAAGATATGCAAATGTGAACCTATTACAAGGTGTTAAGACACATTTGTTTCATGTAAAATAAATAAATAAATTTACGCCTAAATATTTTTATCAATTTATTTTTGTTACCTCTTCACATGGGTAAATTTTCTTAAATTGAATGACTTGGCACTTCTGTAGTGCTTTATAGTTCTGAAATGCTCTATGGATATTCATGGTGGCACAGAGCACCCTAATGAGGAAGGTAGATGAGTAAGTATTATCCCTATTTTACAGATGGGGAAGCTGTGGCACAGAGATTAAGTGACTTTCCCAAGGCCATGCAGCAAGTCAATGGCAGATCCAGGATTAGCACTCTGGGACTTCCTGGATCCCTCTCGCATGCTTTAAGCAGTAGAACACAGTGTTCACTGGATTCAGCAAGCAACTCATTGCAATAATGGACAGTTCCAAGGACTTGCACCTGGTCAGTGTGTCCATACAATTGTTTGCAGACTGCTGCAATATTTCCATATGGTTTGAATACTTCAGTCCTTGCAGATTTGTGCCCCGTGTGAAACTTCTTACCTTTATCATCTTCAAATGGGGTGAAAGGAGGAGGTGGTAGAATTCAGACGTAAATGTGGCAGGACAGTGAAAAGCATTTCGTTTTCATGCCATATTCTGATCCTGCTGAAACCGGTGGGCAGAACTGCAGTGGATTCATGGTTCTGAGGATGTTAGTGGGGAGTCCCAGTAGGACTAGGGAAGTTATTCTTCCCCTATACTCGGCGCTGGTCAGACCAGATCTTGAGTACTGTGTCCAGTTCTGGGCTCCCTAGTTTAAGAAAGATGTTGAACTGCTGGAAGGGGTCCAGAGAAGGGTGACAACGATGGTGAAAGGACTGGAGAACAAGCCCTATGGGGAGTGATTGCGGGAGCTGGGGTTGTTCAGCCTGGAGAAAAGGAGGCTCAGAGGTGACCTCATTGCTGTTTACAGCTGCCTGAAGGGAGGTTGCAGTCGAGTGGGTGTGAATCTCTTCTCTCAGGCTGCCAGCACCAGAACAAGAGAACATGGCCTTAAGCTACGCCAGGGGAGGTTTAGACTGGATGTTAGGAAGAGCTTTTTCACTGACTGATTCCTCAGTGGTGTGATCTGCTCAGGGAGGTGGTGGTGTCACCATCCCTGGAGGTGTTTAAGAAAAGACTGGATGAGGAACTCTTTCTTCTTCCATGAATTCTTTCTTCCATGGCTGTCTTCTGCTTAGTCTTGCCTATATTTTCAGTGTTAAACTCTCATTTATTGCAGCACTTAAAAGTAATTCTAATGAAAAGCAAAGCATTACCAAGTGAAATTAAGTTTCCAGTCTCCATTCATCAGGGGAAAGTGGAATGGATCTGCCACTGTTTTTACTTGTATTGTGATAGTGCTCACCTCCCAGTAAGATTATGACCTAACTGCACTGAACTACAAGAGAACCTTTTGTTCACCTCTCCCCTCCTCCATGGAGGCAGTACAGGAATCACAGAAATTACTTCTCGAGTAGATGCAATGTAACTCTTGTATTGGCAAATGCAAGGTGGCTTTCATATGGCTTTCTGGGAAGTCAGTGTGTTCAGTGCAAGGCCTATTTAATTGGACTTTGCTCAGAGTTTGACAAGTGCATTGGCAACAACATGATACTCCCAATTAAGCTGTTTTTCTTGTAATATTAATGGAATAAACCCACTTCTGAGAATGAGACAAGGCTGAAACTTGCTGTGACATTACAGGAAGAGGCGGCAGGGAAGAAAAAGATTGCCAGAAGCTGAAAATTGAACACATGGGAAAGGAGAAGTCAAAGTGTACGAGCATATTTTGATAAATATTAATGAATTAATTTGTATTTAGTTTACTTAGATAATCTGTAAAGGCTTGAAACTGCCCAGCAATTTAGTATTTTCAAGACTGTAAATTTCCCCTAACATTGCTTCCTTAAGGCCTTTAAGGATCAGTGAAATACTGATGCTGTTGACTTATGCTAGAAAAGCACACATTCTGATATGGCTGTACTACTTGGCCTTTGACATCCTGCCTAATCATTCATCCAGGGACATGGCATTGTGCCAGCATGACAAACTGCTTTAAACTAATACATTCATTTTACTAAGATGATCAAATGGTTTTTATGATGTTATACTTCCCTGGTACATCTTAATAGGTGATTAAGTGATTATAAATTAGTAAAGGACAAAACCCAGTAAAACAGAAGACCTTCTCTTCTTTTCAGATTCTCGGTGTATACTATTATCTATGGGAAAGCTTTAATAAAGACATTGTAACACTTGGTCTTTTTTTCTTTAGCAGCCCAGATGCTTGGTACTGACACATTCATGGGATTTTTATATGTTAAATAGCTACAGCATGAGACTGTTTTAAAAAAGAGAGGAGCCTGAAACAAAACTCGTATCCAGAATGCACCACATCCAGCTATAGATATGAATCTTTTTGCCTGGGGCATCTGCTCTTTAAGGAGAGGTGTTCAGAGAGTTTAATTTCTTGTTATATTCTATTGCATTCTGTATGTAGATATATATTTATCCTGAACACTGGTATTCAAATCCCTTTGCTTCATACTTCCATTTAGGTACCAATTTGATATATTGAAATCAAGCAGATGTAGTTCTAATATTACTTACTAAAACTCTTCCATTAATGACAAATAAATATATATTAATTATATAAATTGATAATTCAATTTTTTTTTCTTCATAATAATTTAAAGGAAACCACTCTAAATCGTGAAATACAGGCTGTATTTAGCAGCTGGAGTTTTTCACAAGTGGTGACATCAAATTTATAGTGAAGCAGATATTTTAGCGTAGCATCTAGTGTCTTGTTGTTGAACTCCCAAAAGATTTCTTTATTTAGGGAAATGTGTTGGTTGTTTGGCTTTTTTAATTGTTTTTGGTTGGTTGGTTGGTTGATTGGTTTTTTATGTCAGAAGTACAAAATCACTAATTTCTATAGCTTTTCTAGCCGGAGCACAATACACTGACTGATCACACAGCACATTTACAGTGCAGTAGGGGATACAGTTAAAGTTCATGCATGACTACAGGATAAAATACATGTTCCTGAGAAAGAATAACTTTTCTGTTTTCTGCTATCAGTGTGTTCTACCTGCCTTTATAGTAAATCCAGCTTGGCGTTTGTAAAGAAAAGTAAAGGCTTTGCAACTCACCAGTAAGTGACACTAGATGTATGTTAGTTTTATTTCTTACCATATTGTCACTGAGTATTATTCTCCAGTTTTGCCAAAGTGTAAGGAGTGTTAATGCTAATAATTTGGGAATTCTGCTTGTAGCCTAGAATCCTAGTCTAAATACAAAAATACATGTGCAACCTGTTTTTCAGGAGTACAAGAATAAAGCTGCCTTGATTAGACATTTCTTCTCTCATCTCGTTTTGTCCTTTTGACTAATTTCTTTTCTTAGTTCCCTGTAACCAGTATTCACTTGTCATTTTGCAGGTTTTAACAGAAGTTCTTCATGTCAGATTTAGCTGTAGTCATACCTCAGTAACAACTGATGAATAAGAAATAGATTTTAATGAGGAAAATTAAATCCTTAAAACGTTGGAAGTGTCAACATTTAAATATTAAAAGTGTCTGTTTTATAGTACTGTACAGTCTTGCCAATAGTTTCTGAATAAAGAGCAGCTTACCTGTCTTTTTTTTTTCTGTTCTGCAGAGAAATGATGAAGAAGCTGTTGTGGATAGGGGTGGGACTCGCTCCATTCTCAAAACACATTTTGAAAAAGAAGATCTAGAAGGTGAGAAATTATTTTTCTATGCTTTACATTGTCTTTTTCTTCCAAAAGTACTGAAATGTAATTCCAATGTGTAAATTTATTGATTTCGGCAGGGATGCAAAGGGATAAGAGAGTAATCTCATAAGTTACTTTAAAAAGAGAAATGTTACTTTCTTCTCACAGTGGTGTTCAGACACAGATGGTGCTGGAAGGGCTGCTATTTTTCAGTGATCCCTTACCAAGTGCTGTGAATATGTATATGTGACTTTAGATAACTCTTTTCTCATTTAAGTTTCCAAATACATAAATGCAAGCAGGGCTGTTGATTTAGTACTTATAATGGCTTCTGCATTTCCATTGTAATGCTCATGTGGTTGCCTAAACACATCTTCAGCTGAACCAAATCATTCTGGATTGTCAGAGATTGGACAGACACTTGATAATAGATACTGCAGAAACTACCTAACTTAACCGTGCAGAGGAATGTGAGAAGTTGTGAGAACTATCTTACAATATTGTCATAATGATTTAATTGCATTTTGGTTTGTTTAGTGGATCCCAAACTTATTCTGGTTACTACTTTACTTACACTCTTGCGTTAACGTTGTGTGACCCCCCACAGTCAGTTAATGGCTGAACCAGTTTCTATTGCACATATCCCTTTCCTGAGACTGGAACTTGCTGATTTTGTTGGCTTCTGGTAGTGGGACATGGAGGTTCTTTTATTTGTCATACAGATCCACATGAACTAGCCAAAATTAAATACAATGATCCTCCGCATATCCACGGTTTGCATATCTGCATATTCAATTAATCGCGGCTGGATTTTTAGTGAGTTGTGAGACCATGCATGTGCGCAGAATGTCCCGGACCCCAGATTTCATGGCCAGGAAGCACCAAAAGGCGCTTCCTCCACTTTAATGAGGTGCTACAGTGCGAGCCACACTCCCAAGACTGCCCCTCCAGACAGTGGAGGGTGCGTGGCTACAGGCGGGGAGTAGTTGAATATTCATGGATTCGGTATGTTCATGGATTTCATAACTCGCGGGACCTGCCCAGACTCGAACCCCAGCGAATTCTGGGGATCACTGTGCTAAGATCTGAGGTGTATTGGAAAGTTACCTACTTCAGGTCTAAAGAGGGGTATCTCCATCTGTGTATGAACCAGAGATTTCTAAACATCTACCTTTGATTACTTTGTCATCGTCATCACAATTTTTTTTCCTTTTCTCTCCATTTGAATTTTGTGTTCCCTTCTGCATGATGGACATAATGATCATTTCATGGAAATGCCAACATGTTACGCAGCAACTCTCTGTTACTGCTTTGTTCAGCAATGCCTCAAAAAGCAGATGTAGCTGCATTTTGAAGGGGCCTCGCTGTGTCTGTGTGAGGTAATCTCTTCCAGAAGGATGTAAAATGTCATTCAGTGTAGCATGTATGAGGTAGGTAGTGCTCTACTCAATCTGGAGAGAGTCTGAGCATGTACAAGGATAGATCTCAGATGAGATGTTTCCAGGGCGAGTTTTGGTGTTTTCAGGGGCAAATGCCTACCAGTGGGTCAGTCCAAAAATGACTGTTTTGGACTTCAGCGCACAGCCTCTTTTTTTGAGTCTCAGATTTAATCTCTGGTCTTTCAATCCCTTAATCACATTTTTGACCAAAGTGAAACCATTGTATCTGGTGTCCTCAGTGAAACACCTAATAGAAAAATGGGGGCTCCCTGTCTTTCTTTCTCCATGATACTGACATACAGAGCTTTTGTGGGGTGAGTCTACCCAAAATAAGGTCTTCTTACTTAGTCATTTTATTGATGATGGTAAGGTGGCATCTTAAAAAGGGACATCTTTAACGTCAGTCACATGAGTAAACTCAAGCAGTAAGGCAGTCAGAATTACTGTGATGTTACACATGTGACTACATAGAACCTAAATTAAGAACTGTATTTAATGACTATTTTTCCCTAGTATCCTATATGTGTAGAGTTGCTCCAGTGAAATATCAGTGAAAATATTTGAAAGTCTGCTCCGAGGATATTATTAGTAGAAATTGGAACATGGCAGTGACCTCCTCCCCAATCTTTTCATAAATTGAAGTTGTTTGGAACGTTGAAAAATTCTGTAGTTAGCCACTGCTTCATTATGTTCTATGAAAACAATTTTTCAGTGTAGAATCAATCTTTCTTATACAGCTAGCTTTCTCAGATAAATATGTCCACTTTAAGTTGAGATCAGTGTGTCTTTAAATATATATCACTACATCCAAAAATACAAATTGACATAAAAAGTTCTGAAGAGATTGCAAATTTTAATATCCAGTTACTGTTAATAGCATGTCCATTTGTTTTGTGGTACATCTAGGCACTTCTCCATCTGGAAACAGTGAATGTGACTCAGATCTATGCCATATTCACAGTACCTTGTGTTGGGTTCTTGTGGAAAACATACCTTTTTTCCAATGATATAACAACTCTGAAATATGAAATTAAATAATCAGGTGCTAATTGCATAGCTTAGAAAAATCATATAATTAGACTATTAATATGTATTATGTAATTAGTTTTTTGACATACATTTAATTTGGTTTATGTTTTAAAAATGTAAATAACAAGTTACTAAATATTCTAGGAAAGACTAGTTTTGCCAGGGCTTAAGTTTCAATAGCACCATGTATCAACATTTAAAAAATTGCAATATGGTTTTCAGATTTAAACAGTCTTTAGTATGAAGAACTAAAAATTGTTTAAACCTGAAAACCATATTCAATTTCTTTTTATTAGATTGTAAAATTGTGAATATTTTGCTATTTTATAATATCAACATTTAAATGTTAGAAATACTGATTTAAATGTGTACTAAAATTTCCATCTGAAATTTCTTGGCTCAGAAAATATTTGGATTTATGTATTTTGGTCAGCTATCGTGCAAGCATATTGCAAGTACGTTTCTTGCTGACAGCATGAAGATATAGTGGTGATTAATGCTGCCTGGAAGAGCAGCCACAAGAACAGAATTTTGCTTCAGTCTTTCCAGATGAATGTTTTCTTTCCGTGAACATTATAGTAAAAGTTTGGGGAGATAAGATGGGAACTGCAGTGCTTCTGGCAACAGAAGAGATGTGGTGCTCATCTTAGTGTCAGTAATGATACTGTCACTAAGTACTTCAAATTGTATCTTTTTACTTAAGCTTTGTAGTGCTTCAGAGGTGAATTGTTTTCAGAGCTTTGGCTTTCAGATTTTCAGCATGAGTGATTTTTCCACGTAATTAATTTTTTCTGAGTTGTAAGGTCAGGATCAGTCACTAATATTGAATAGGTCATTTGTCTGACTGTTGCATTAATGAGGGACAGAGAAAGCATTTCTAATAGCAAAACAAGAAGCTTATCTCCCTTAGTTATAATCACATTTTGTGTGTTATCTTTCAATGTCTTTGTGCAGGCAAAATTCCTCCTGAAATAAATATTCTCTTGCTTTTGTCCGTGGAATTCCTAAATGAGAATTGGATGCTGATTCTGAATCCTAAAGTACTTAATTGAAAAAGGACAGGTTGTAGTTGTAGCTGTACTGGAAGCAGGTAGGCAAGTTTTCAGGAAGAGGTGTGTGCATCAACAGTTGCACTCAGACAGCTGACTCTGTGTTGTCTCCGGCTATCTGCCATTGCTTCAGTGTATGTTCAGTAAAAGCAGTTTTCTGACAAAATGGATATACCTACTTTTTATCTCATAGATCAAAAATATTTGGATTGTTTTATATGTGCCTGTAGATCTCAGATTCTCTCAGGTCACATGCCGAGACTTTTGGACTATACAGACATGCAAAGGGGTTGACACTAAATGCACTCTTAAGGTCTTTTCCTTACGCCCACAATAGTAGCTGAGAGGGGAAAATGACTTCTGTGCCTCTCCCAGCTGGAGGTGGTCAACTGTATTGTGAATTTTTGTGGCAGGATTTCACAACTGATGTGGATATTACTGTGGCCTGCTTTCAGAAGCAGTTTCTACAGGGAGATGGCTGGAGATGGGATTGTTAGATGGAGGTCCAAGCATGAATCAGGGATTAATTCTCGCCCTATTTGAGAAAATTGTTGTTGGTTTAGAGCAGTCAAGATTTTGCTTAAGCTTTTTATGTTTAATACATTTAATCTGCTGAAGTGGTGTGAGAAAAATTTGCCTCATGGGAAATCAAGTTTCCCATCTTTCATGTCTCTCACGACATGTAGAACACTGTATCCAGTATATGAATACTTGTACATCATAATATACATTCTGACAATATTCAGATCAGACGGATTGCTTACTGAGAGTCACAAAAAACTGGAAGCTTAATTAGAATATAAGCATCACTAGCACAGCACAGAATATGATGCAGAAACCAAGGCTTAATAAGTCAAAAATTAATTTGAAATGCTGTAGAGATGTTTTGTATTTATCAACATGCATGAAGATAAATTTTGATAGTAGATGTCCTGCAGATCAAAAAAAGTGAAATCACAGAGTATTTAATTATTGTCTTTTAAAAATGGTTACACTATTAGTAATACTGTATTTTTAGATTTGTTCTAGCTTGTGACAGTAATTTAAAAATTATTTTAATGAAATTTTGATTATTTACAGTGAGGGTTAATAGTATATGAAAAACTCATTGTGATTGAACTCCAATCTCCATGTATTACATAGTAAAAATCTGAGGGACTGCGGATATTCAAGTAGGGTTTTATTCTCAGAGACCGGTCATTTTTTTGTAGAAATAATGTCATAGTAGACCTGTCTGCCACTGACATTATTTACCTGAAAATTAATAGGACCTAGAAGCTCATGGGACTTAGAGAAAATAAATTTTATTAACCTGCTGGCCTTGATTCACCCATGACCCCCCGTAGAAGCAAGTTAGATACAAATTCTGCTTGGTCAGACAGGAACATCAACCAAGATTTCCCCTCCCTTTGGCCATCAGGATATTACAGCCTTTTGCAAATAATTTGTTTCTGTGTGAGTAAAGATCCTCTGCTCCAAGCTTCTTTGCCTCTGCTTCCCTTGGGTGCTCTCTTCATCCTGGTGTTCACACTGCCCTTATGCTCCTTGCAGCCTTAGGTTTAGATTGGTACAATACAAGCTGTGGAAGTAGGGTTGGAGAGAGAGTTGGCTTAATCTGTGGTTTTACAGGTACAGAATTCTTTCATTTTGTTGCCTACCAAGAATTACATGCTCAAGTTTGTTCCTTTTGTGATTTCTAAGACACATCTTTCTGTACTGCCTCTCATCTAGTTTTGTTTGGTTTTTTCCTATGTAATTCATTATTCCTTGAGATCTCCTTCATTTTTCTCCTGAGCTGTTCTTGCACTCTTGTCATGGCAGTCACCTGGTATGGTCCATTCACGTGGGTCTCTTGTCCCTTCCCAGGAGGTTCTATATTTATGGGAGAGTGGTTCAGCTAGAAGATTTATGAATAACTTTGAAGAATATGTTCACAAAATCTGTTTGAAAGTACACATGAATAATAAGGAAATAATGAAAGCAAACAAGTATCTCCGTGTTGGTGGAGCACCAGAGTCTTTTGTGAATCATCTGTTGTGGTTGTGATGTTTGGCTTTTCTCTGAGCTTCACAGACAGGAAATGTTTCCAATATTTGTAGGCACTAAGATTTCCGAATATGTATTTCACTTTGTAAAATCCTGATAGATTAAACTTGTAGAAACCAGTTTGCCATTATTGGTGAAAGCTGCAAAATAGCAGCATCAGAGGATGGAAACATTCAATTTTTAATGTACAGACATACAATTGTGTTAGTACTGAGTTTGCATTTTTTTATTTTTTTGCTAGTTGCTAATTTAGAAATATAGGTCAAATTCTTCCCTCCAGTAACCACAGCTTCACTTTCCCTCAGTGAAAAGATCTTGAGTATCTAACTGGGTTCTTTTACATTCTATGTCTGCTGACATTTTTCTTTTGTCTGGCAAAGTCTGAGACCTTACAGAACCCCACACACACCACCTCTGGACTCCTCTGGAAAAATGTAGGAAAATTGTGAGTGAACTAAGTGCTGTTCAAAAGAATTTTTAGCCCAGCCACAACCTGGAAAAATCTTCTTGTTCCAAACAAGATTTGTTGGGAAAGCAGTGATTGATTGTGGCTCTTTAAAAGATCCTTAACTTGACTTCAGTGAGATGCTCTTATCCTCCATAATCAATGTCATTTATGCTGTCTTGGGCCAGGGATATTTAAAAAATTTTTTCTATATAATTTCTGCTATAATCTACCCTAGAACAAATTTGTGAAGGTTCCTCCAAATTTGATCACGGTAAAAAGGTGAAAATGTCTATTGGGCAAATCATAAGCGCAAACAGCAATGTGAGCTGCTGATTTAGGAAGGATTGCTTTTGTCCTTTCTGCTTTCTCTTCAACTCTTCTTCCCTGCTGCACTACAATAACGAATCATGAGTCATGTACTCTATACTCCTACACAATTCACCATAATCACGTTTTCTCTTATAAGGAAAAAGGCAGTTTTATTTTAACTCTATGTGGACTGCTGGTTTTCTGTCTCTACCTCACTGTTCATTTTTGAGAGGATGGAAAATTGCATCTCTAGCTGTCAATATATTAAAGAGTCTTCAAGGCACCAAGTCATTTTTTACACAATAGCTACCAACCTGGCTGGTTGACTAAGGAGCTCCTAAAGTACCCACTTGAGTCCCACATGTAGCCTGGTGTAACATGGAAGCCTGAAAGAATTTCCATGATGAGGGAGTTCTACTCCTCTACATGGTTTATATTATGTTTAATTTATTGTTACTATTTTAAAAAACAGAATTAATTTAGATACCAGTGAGGCATAGGATTTATCTAGTCTTTCTGAGCTTTTTCAGCTAACCTTACATTAGCATCAGTAGTGTTTTGTCATAGAAAGGCTATGATTTTGTTCTTGCAAAAACACATTCTGAACTAAAATGTTGATTTATTCCCAATGTGCCACTAAGAAACATAAACATGAAGACATGCATAATATTTTCACTATTAGGGCTTAGGAGCAAATAATTTCTAAAAACTGAACCTCTGAGAAAATACAGTAGTACACAAAGATTATTTGCAATCTGAAAGCTTATTAAAGAAATGCAATTTTGAGACAGAAGTACAAGTAAAATTAGGTAAAAATAAGGATCTCCCTTTAACTTGTGAAGAGAAAGTGTATTGTGCTGTAAATATCTTCAGTTTGTGGAGGTATGAATTCATTTCCCTAGAAAAGACAGATTTGAAATATACATTATTAATATGAATACATCTTACAGAGACATTTCTCAGTATAAAATCTGAGTTGGGGTTGCTGCATTCCAAAGAAGAAATTATTCCATATACACTAAATTTATTTTGAGAACCCGATTGCAAATAACCATATCAAAAGGAAGGTTCAGAATCAAGCATTTGCTGCATACCTGAAAATGACAGAGGTAACATCTAGCAATGGATTTCATAACTTGGCATTCTGCGTCTTGAAAAACAGAAGCTTATCCTACCTACCTGTCTTATGCATTAAATAAATGGGAAGAAAAAGAGATATATCCCATTGTAATTGATGGTGCTTTATGACTTCTTGAAATCCCATTACAATTTTTGAGTGGATGTGACACTTCATATGAAAATGAAGAGAAAGTATTTATAAATATTAATTTGTTGGAATTAAGATACTTTTAAAGGAATGCTAGGAGTACAGATATTTTTACCCCAGTGCTTCCCTTTTCTCCCAAACACAGTTGTAACACAGAAAACACACCCATTTTGTAGGATGAGCACCCTGTTATATCCACCTCTTAAATTGTGTAAATTCTGCATGAGAATGGTTGTTATGTTGTACCTGATGTCAATTGTATGTACCCTGAAGTAACTTCCTGTTGTTAGTATTTCCTGTACTTTTAGTGTCTTGGTAGCCTTGCCAAAAGAATGAGAAATTGTGCTCTGCTTGAGCTAGGCACTGTGGAAATGTACAGTAGAGCAGAATTATTTTACAATTTTTAAGCAAGATTCAGTAAATTTTAGTTGCCATCCTGATGAAGTAACTAATAAAATGCAAAGGAAGTTCTTAAAGATAAATTAAATAAATGCTGCTATGTGATTAGTTATAAACCATAAGGATATCCTGGGTAGTGGCTATCCAGTGGTTATTGACTGTACTCAATTATAGATGCTTTTTTTTTTTTTTTTTTTTTAAAATTTATTCAGTTTTACCGAGATCTGCTCTGCTCTGTTCTGGAGACTGCAGGACTGTGGTTGGCATCCTGGTCTTGGGAAATTTAGAGAGTGCACTGGAAACTCTTGTTTGATAATACCATGGGCAACTTGAACAGCCGGAGGGTAGGAAGGCCCTCCAGAGGGACCTTGACAGGCTGGAGAGGTGGGCAGGCTCCAACAATATGAGGTTTAACAAGACTAAGTGCCGGGTTCTTCACTTTGGCCACAACAACCCCGTNGGTGTAGGGCTGGATGACGTTGGGCCCCTTCCGGCTCGGAGTGGCCCGCTAGACTGTGAGGGATCCAGGTTGGTGTTATGCTCTGCGATGTGCTCTCGGTCTCCTTACGGGTGTTAGATGGTGAGTTGGACTAGATGATCCTTGTGGGTCCCTTCCAACTCATAACATTCTGTGATTCTGTGATTCTGTGATTCTGTGAACTTGTACAAGGAAAACATTCATTACATGCTGGGCTCTAGTTCATAATATCTACTACCTAAAGGTTACTTGAAGTAAGGCCTTACAATCTTGAATTTCTTTTATTTTTCCTCCCCCCTGCTTCTGTCATTCATTGTCATTTTGTCAACAATTTAGAATTCCTTTCTGTTTATTTTTTCCCAGCAGGTCTTTTTTTGCTCCACAGTTGTGCTTGTTTAATAAACCAGAATTTAACTCTCAGATTTTTTGCTTTTTGCTCTGTCATTTTTCTGTGGGAAACTACTGCTTTTCCTTGTCAGCTTCTTTTTCTCTTATTTTCTTGAACCTTGTTACAAGAACCAAGATTGCTCCCTCTTTTTGTTGAAATTATGCCTTGGTAGGGCTGTTGGTCTCAGAAGGTTCACATGGAAAGAATAAAATCCATTTTGATTTTTTCTGGTGATCCATTTCAGTTTCCAGGTTCCTGTTTTCTTTTCAGTGTGAACTGATTGTGTCTCTGTAAGGACAATAGTTGTGACATTCAGACACACACAAATGTTCTGGCACTGTTTCCCGGCTTACTGAATAAAGAACAGTCTGGACCCCCGTTGTGGTTTCAGCCCTGGAAATTAATTAAAATGTGAATCTCAATCTGCATTTCCTGATGCAGATACAATCTGATCATTTAAGTGGCACAAAACTGGGATAAGCATGCCTGCTTCTATCACAGAACAGTAGGAATGTATGAAATTACTAAATTAAAAAAGCAATCTATTTGCACCTCTGGAAATTACTGAAGTCCTAGGAAGGGTAACACCCTTCCCTTTAAAATGTTGTTTTGGGTTTTTTTCTATTGAAGGAGGGGGACAAGGAAGTTTTAAGTACTGGGTTACTGCTGTCCTTCAGTAGCTTTCTAATGAATTCTTTTTATTTAATGCATTTTTACTTGTGTCATGCCTCACTGATTGCAATGCATTTGAAATACACCAAGGGCAGCTGTTCTCTTTAAACCTCTTGGTTTAAATGTAATAAAGTAGAAAGATATTTAATAAATAAATAACAATATAATTTTAAGCTCGTGGCCATTGCTTTAGAAAAATCTCCTGACTCTACAAGAATAGTCTCTCAAAAATTGATGTCTCTGCTTTCTAGTCTTCTTTACATGGATCAAAGATGAGAAAGTATCTAGTATCATGTCCAGAGTCTTCTCTCCAGCATTTTAGCTCTGCCTCTGCAGAGAATTCCTGTAAGACTTGAATTTCTTTGATGTTTTGTGACACATGCTGCTTTGCTGTGTTTTCTCTCTCCACTGGAGTCTCCATGGGATTAGAGATCATGTTCCATTTTATAGCTTTATGTTTGGGAGCTTTTTCAGATGATTGAAATAGCTGAATGATTACAGCAAGGCAGCAGTTATCCACAAGCAGTGTTCTGTTCGTTTCAAGGAGAAAATAAATATTGTTTGAGGTGGATGATCTGGACGATGTCTTTCTGCTGAGTAAACATAGGAGACCTGCCTGTAGTGAGTCATGATTCCTTTCCCATTTGTTCCGTTTTATGGTTCTTTCTGCAGATTTCCTCTGTGCTCTCCCCTTTCTAAGTGCTTTACTGTGCTCTGATCCTGCTAGCCCACACAGCTAAGAGAGCTAAATCTTTTGGGCTTGATCAGACATGTAAAATTCCTCAGGCTTGAAGGCAGCAGGCATGGCAATGCATGAATTCTTATGTATTAAAAAATATGAAATGGAAGAAATGAAAACACCTCAAGCTACCAGCAATGTGTTTATGATGTGAGCACATCAAGTTGTATAGCTGCAGTCTAGCTGCATATATAAGTGCAGTCTAGCTTACATGGTGTTTTATTGGGTTTTTGTTTTTTGTGGGTTTTTTGCTTCCTTTATTTTTTTTTCCCGTTTTCTCTTCAGTGAACTTCCCCCAAGAATTCTGTCAAGGTTTGGCTCATAAATAGGAATGAGTTTGGTGAAGTTCTTGAACACACAAAGCAAACAGCAATTTTACCAAATGTTCAATGAAAAAAGATCCATGTGTCTCTTCATGTTACTGTTTTGGAAGACATTTTAGAGAACACCTGTCTGGCTTTAATGAAAGTTCATACACAAAGATGCAAATTTTAGGGGAAAAAATGTACATCTGGCACTACATTGTAAGGACTTCAGTACTGGGATTTTGTCCTGTGTCAAGGGGTTTTTTATCTGTGATGCTCAATCATTTTATTGTAAGCAATAATGACTACTAACATTAGAATGATCAATATGATATAATTCTATAATTATCATTATTATACCATTAATGCTATTACAGTTATTAGTATTGTTACTGTGTTACCATAGTCCCTTTTTAAATCATACCTTTATTTTTACCTGTAGGCCATCGAACATTGTTCATTGGTGTTCACGTGCCACTGGGTGGAAGAAAAAGTCACCGACGCCATAGGCACCGTGGACATAAACACAGAAAGAGAGACAGAGAGCGAGATTCGGGATTAGAGGATGGGAGAGAATCTCCTCCTTTTGGTAAGACAAATCTTACTTTTGGATAGGTCTTTTAGTAATAAATATCAGTATAATCATGTGTACTCCATCCTGTTACCAGTTGGGCATGAGTAGCAGTAGGGTTTTGGGAAATCCACCAGAGCCTCTCCAGTGCCTGCTGGTGATTCATTACTTTGAACAAATCCACTGAAGTACAGCAGCTGGTGGCAGTCAATACGTGAGAAATCTCTGTAATTTCTAACACTGAAGGAGCACTGTAAGAGGCTGTACTGAAGTGTTCTCGTAAAGGTGGATGGCCACAACCACGGTGAGGGTTAAGCACTAGCTTACCTCAGTGAAGACTCTGGAGTATTTGCCCCTGAAACATAACATAAGGGAGTTGTGGTTCTTTATGATTAGTCTTGTAATAGTGTTGAAGTTACTGAGCCTGCTGTGTTTTATCAGATTTGAACTGTGATTTAGGTTGTGTTTGCCTTTTTCCTTACATGACACTATAAATGTGCCATCGTGAGATGAGTCTACTCACTGAGGACTTGAGAGCACACAGGAAAAGTTACTTTTTCAATAATGAACCTCATATGAAATTCCTAAAAATCTCAAAATTTTAAATTAGAAAACCTTACAGAGAACAGAAAAAGGTAGTCATGAATAAAAGTAGTCAAGTTTTGTCTCAAAACACGAGTCTGTTATTTCTGCTCAAAAGTAAAAAGTGCATGTGCTGAAATGTCCAGGATAAGGTGGCATAAGTGTTGAAAACATAATAGAAGCAGATAGAGAAAACAATTTGCTAGTGTGTTTTTAAATCGTTAGGGAAATATATTAATATAATTTCACGTTTCAGAATTAGTAATTATATTAGTAGTTAAAAGATTTTCTTTTAATCAGAAGTTTCTATTATGTATGTAGAAAGCTTTCAAGCAGGTATATTTCTAGTGCTGATGGTTAGAACTGGAAATACTCAAATCTTGCACAATGGTTTATTATACTGAGAATAAAACAAAGTCAAGACTTTTTTAAACTTAGCAAATATGTGTTACGTTTTGAAGACTGAACAGTGAAGAAAAAGTTGGCTGTGGTAGTTCTTTCTGGAATGGATTTCAAATGCAGAAAAACCCAATACTATATTGAAACCAGTTTCTTGGAAAAACAACAATGTTCATAAATTATTAAAATAGTTCTCAAAGAGAATATGCATATATACATATAAAGTCAGATAAAAAGAAACAATTGAAAGTTACATTGGCCAAGAAGTGAGATATCTTGAACTGGGAAGCACTGTCTTCTGTTGAGTCATCTGGTTTTATTTAAGTGCCAGTATATGACACATTTTGGCTGAGAAGTTAGCTCTGTTCTTTTAACTTCTGGAGACCTGGTCTTATGTCCTTCTTAATGTCAAAAGTAAAAAAAAAAAAAGGAAATTAACTCTGAATTTGTCCTTAATAGTCTATGACAGTTGTACATAAAATAAAATATGATGTTCAACACAATTCTGTGTTAAGTGTAAATCAGCCTATGATCAAAGGATCTCTGGGAGAGTGTTATGGTTTAGGGGTTTTTTCTGCTGCTCTGGTAGCGAGGGGGTTAACAGCTCAGCTCTTGCCTGAGCTGTCCGTGCTGCCATGGCCTTCAAAGTTAGAGATAAAGGCAGGCGTCTCTGCAGAATAACATACTTGGGAGAGAAGAAAAAAAAGTTCAGTAGTAAGATGTAGCGTGCCAGCTCAGAACCTGCGTCGGGAGGCTGAGGGTTTTGAAGGCCCCCAGGCCAACGAGAGAAGGGGTAGAGATGTTCTTCCAGGCATCCCGCTGCTGTTTGTGAATTGGACTGACCATGGTGAAAACCTATGGACCAAAGAGAGAGAACCAGGACCGCAGAATCCGTCTAAGCATTAAGACTGAAGATGGAGAGGTAAAAACTGGACAACACTGCTGATGTGTTGGAGCCCAGAGACAGAA
>WEKX01004104.1:3885-47185 GCA_013390025.1 Pitta sordida | reverse complement strand
TCTGATTTCCAGCTTGTTATCTGAAAATGTCTGTGGCTTGCAGGTGTTAGAAACAGAAATTAAAGCAGTTAAGCAAGGTAGCCAGAATCTAGTGGTTATGTTACTGGTTTGTTAACAAGGAAGATGCTAATGTATTTAGTTTTTTCTATAGATGTGGCACTTAGGTGGACTTGGAAATGCTTGTTTAGTGAGTGGTTGGACTCAGTGATTTTAGGTGTCTTTTCAACAATTGTGTGATTCACTGTTGTCGGTCAAGTAGCATGTTATGCAGAAGACCCAACAAGAGCAAAGTGCTGCAGTAGGGTGATTCCTACTCACCTGACTTCAAGAGATTTCTGATTCTCTGCTTTCCTTCCCACGCTGAAAGCATGTATTTGCCTATGAGTACCATAACTGTCATAAAACTGCAGCTCTGCTGTACAACACTGCTCATTTACTACTTAACAGTAGCAGTTACTGTAAATCAGTTCTAGTGCTGATTTTATCAAGAGTACAGGATGTTCCTGGCAATGCTTATTCTCAGATTATCAGTGCAGTCCAGCTCTCTACCAAAGTAGCTGGTTTTTACAGTATCACAGTACTAGCAAGGTTGGAAGAGACTTTGGAGATCATCCAGTCCAACCTGTAACCCAGCACCAACCCATTGTCTAAACCATGGCACTAAATCCCTCATCCAGCCTACTCTTAAACACCTCCAGGGATGGTGACTCCACCACCTCCCTGGGCAGACCATTCCAGTGAGTGATCACTCTCTCTGTGAAAAACCTCCTCCTAACATTCAGTCTAAACCTCCCCATGCATAGCTTAAGGCCATGTCCTCTTGTTCTGGTGCTGGCAGCCTGAGAGAAGAGATTCACACACACCTGGCGGCAACCTCCCCTCAGGTAGTTGTAAACAGCAATGAGGTCACCTCTGAGCCTCCTCTTCTCCAGTTCCAGTAGTTCTCCAGAACCCCAGTTCCCGTAGCCGCTCCCCATAGGGCTTGTCCTCCAGTCCTTTCACCATCCTTGTTGCCCTTCTCTGGACCCTCTCAAGCAGCTCAACATCCTTCTTAAACTGGGGTTCTGTTATATGCATTTGTCCTTTCTAAGTTCATATCTCACTGAATTTTATCCTTCTGGAAAATAGTCTTAAAGAGTTGCACACTTCTTGACTAGAATGTACTTTCTAGTCTCAGACTAAAAAAGAAAACATAGAATAGTTTTAAAGGAAAAAAGAGGACTGAACAGTGAGAGAGAAGGAGTACAGAAAGGGTCAAGTGGAGAAGTTTGTTGCTTTTCTTTAATGATTCACCAAGAGTAATTTCTATCTCCTTAACTATCCCCCTGCAGTTCCATTCTCTAGAGTTTAGTTGTGCCTGGCCCATATCTCCCTCCCACCTCTGCTTTTTTAGTTCTCAGTTTTTCTTTACCTTGTGAAAGAGTAAATAGGCTTGACTGTACTATATCTTTACACTGTGTTTAAGCAAATGGACCTCAGGTGAAAACAATCAGATGTTGTTTGTGTTTCATTGCAATAGTAAGTTTAGTGCTATGTGCTATCAAAAATCTGTATTTTTTTCCTGAATTTAATTTGCCATGTCAGTTTTTCATTTAATTAGTTTTAATCAGGGCTGTGTGTGCTCTTTAATTTGCATTCAATAGGTGCTATTATCTTAGTTTTTCCAAATATCGGAGAGCTTGAGGATGCTGTGCAGTGATGCTCTTCACTGTTAGATGGAATACTGTAACTTGTCTTACAAATATGGCTATAGAACAGAACTTCACTTAGACAGTATTCCAGGAATGGCTGAGTTGTTCTGCTGGCTAATCAGTTTTTCAGTTGCTTGGCAGCCTGGCCCCTATCACTCTTGCAAAGGACTTTTGGTTCCTTTCAGAAATATATTAGCAGAAAAATCACCTACTTATTTCTAGAGAGACTGGGTTTCATCAGAGTTGTTCATTTGAGATTTGCATTTAAATAAGCAAGTAGGATTTTCATTTTTTACGACTTACAACATTTGTGCCATGGATGTTGGATTTACACATACTTTAAGGTGCTCTGTGAGCTTTGGAAATTTTTGGAGTGATAGGAAAAAAGTGTAGTATGTCTCAAAAATCTATTTAGCGGTCTGCACTGAAAGGTTATGAAGAAGAATAACCAATAACAGTATTGCAAGAGAAAACAGAGACGGGAAGAATAAAATGGGACAGATAACTTGTTCGTCTCAAGCAGCCTAACCATGTAGAAACAGTTAACAAAGGGGCAAGGGATGGTAGGTTTAGTGATGTATTCCTTTACGTGTTCTCAGTTTTATATTGACATTAGACAGATTTGGTTTGGTTTCTCCTACTAGGTGCACCAAAGATTTCATGTTTAGTATAGTAGCTTTGTGAGTGGAGATAGATCTGTAGATTTCGACTTAAGTTGCAAAGTAGTTTTTTAAACACCATGAAGGTGTCTTGATCTGAATGTGCATGTGTATAAATTAATGTTCTTAAAGCATAACTATAATGTTTTTGTGTGGCAATAAGTGATATGGGTTAAAGAGTCTGGGTGTTCTCATGAAAAGTTAAGTATTTGTTTGCTCAGGGAAAAAAAAAATTCGTGTTTTGGACTTGATTTTTTTTTTTTCCAGATACTCCATCACAAAGGGTGCAGTTTATTCTTGGAACAGAAGATGATGATGAGGAACACATTCCTCATGATCTCTTTACTGAGCTTGATGAAATTTGTTGGCGTGAAGGAGAGGATGCAGAATGGAGGGAGACAGCAAGGTGAGTGTTTTCATGACTTCCTAAAAAACTGACTGTAGATACTGGTTGCTGGCGTAGCAAGCTCAGGAACAGATTTTGGATATAATGCTTAAATAAAACCATAATTTTAATCCTTGGACTGCTAGTATTACAACAGCACTTCTCATTTCCCAGAGCCAAATGTTTTCATCTGGATTTATGAAATATAGGTCAGAATGAATATCAGGGGAAAAAATTAAAGTGAACATGCCATATATATGAGTTAAAAATCACTGGTTTTATTCATATTTTAGCTTACGATTTTAAGAAACTTTCAAACTGCATATTTTGTTTGAATCCTCAAGAAATTGATAAAGCTACCATTATAAAAGGATTAAAGCAAGGAATGAGATTACTTTTGGAGCAATAGAACTTTTACATATTATAACTATCAATGAACAGTTTATTTTGCGAATGAGTGTTCAATGTGTCATTTTATTTCTGCAAAGTAAGTGTAAAAGTCTGTTTAGATTGCATTTCTGCTGAAAAATATTAATACTGGGACAGAACTTTTATTATTGCATATTTTTTACCTTAAGCATTTAGCTGGGAGGTGATTTGCTTAGGTTCAGTAAGAATTCATTTTTCTTGGCAATCTTTGCTTGATTTTTCTTCTTTAGAACTCTAAATTCTTTCACTCCTTGCCAGTTGACAGTGTTCCTCAATGGTGCCCAGAAGTCTGTGGTCCACATTTTTGGTGTCAGTAGGATAAAAATTGCAGAATTTCTGGTAGAATTTTGGAGGGAATGATGTATTTGAGCTGTTTGATATGAATATGTGTGTTAGTTTTCTCTTTAATTGTACTGTAAATTTCTGCTTTCCCAGAGGGCCAAAGAATTTTCTGTGACCGTCACTTCCCTTATCTGTCCATAGGAGGCACAGACAGCTGCTAAATATAGATCTTGATATGTAGAAAATTCTTGTTTTAGGATTGTGCCGCAAAAGGAATGTAGTAGTGTTCCTTAATGATCTATTAATATTCATAGAGAGAGAATCTAATCAAGGAAATAATCTGCAGTGTTCTCATACTGATTAGAAAATACAGAATCTCTCTTGGAGGGGTATCAGTTTCTATTGTGATCAAAAAGTAAAAATAACTGTGTCTTATGTTATTTTTAAGCAGGGAAATAGTTTACTTCAACTAAAAAAATCCCAAACCAAACCTTTGAAAATCACCAAAGAATTGTGTTTCTGAAAAATAAGAACAATTTTTATTGACAAGTGATTCTGATCAAGGTAAAATATGAAAGGAAGAGGTGAAATATATTTCTGCTTAGGTTGATCTATCTATATGTACAACCTTCCCAAATGCCTTTTGGGTAATAAAAAATAAAAAATTTTTAATATAAACAAGATGAAATTTTTTTAAAAGTGCAGGAAAAAAGCAGCCAAGAAAACTATATTTTTAGAGCTCCGAAAATACAAGATCATATACTATTAGTATAATAGCTAATAGCAAAAAATTCATTTGCTTTAGAGGTGAGATGGAAAGTAAGAGTGGGGCTGCCATGCAGAAGGAACTGGTCAAGATAAATGGTCTTTTTAAATTTGGATCCAAAAATTTCAGACTGCGTCTGACATGGACTGGCTGTCTGTTAGTAAAGGAGAAAATGGCAGGGAAATAACAAATAGAAAATTAAGACAAGAATCAAAGTGCTTTATTTGTGCAAATAAGAGCGCGCAATAGTTTCCATCTTAGAAAGCTGAAAGAACATATATTTAATGGGTAAGGTAATTCCCATTTTTTGTGGGTCTGTCAGGTGGATTGCTGCACTATAGCAAACCCATCAATACTGTTCAAGAAAGGCTAAAAATGGTGGGGAGAAACAGAGACCTTACAGTCTGATTTCAGAGCCGTGCAAGGCTTAGGACAATACTTGAAGGAAAGAAAAATTGTATACTTGAAGCTAAGTGGAAAACTGGATAAAATGCACTACAGTGGTACATCATCTCATACTAAGTTAATAATGCTCTTTAATTATCTAATTGATTTTTATTTTTCTGACAAAGAAAAAGCAGTGGATCTAATTTTTTTTTAAAATAAAGCATTTGATATGATATAGCAGTGGAAATTTATTACTTAAATTGCATTCTAGTGTAAAAATTCTATTAGAAGGTCAGGAACTGAAGAGGTGCAGCAGGTCATGCTGCAAGATTATACTATTAGTGTGAAAGGCAGTGGCAGGTAATTTCTGAAGAGTTAGTCTTAGTAAATAGCTTTATTATTGAATGAAAAAATAAGATTACAGTAATGAAACTTGCTGATGATGAGAAATAAGAAGGTATTATTCCTTTAAAATAGATGAAGATAGCTTACTGAAAGAACAAGGTGGCTTTGAATGGAGTAATAGAAATGGGATCGTGTTTAATATGCAAGATCATGTGCTTGCAAACTAGTACAGTTGTTAAATTTAACTCCCTCCTGTTGATTGAGGACTTAAAAATTATTGGTAATTCATGTGTCATGGTTGGGAAGTAGTGCCTATTTTGTAACATATTTTACCCAAACTGTTAGGACTTACCTGCTAATATCTACTGAAAATATCTGGAGAATATCACTTTGTTTATGGAACAGAAAATATTATGTAGTAAAGAGGACAGGAGAAAGACACACTGGGACCAACAGGCAAGTGTTTAGGCTTGAATTTTAATGAAACAGAACAGTTGGGAAAATAAATCTCTGTCCATAATTTAGAAAGTAAATTGTTAACAGTGACTAGAAAAGGGATATGCTGGGGAAACTTATGAAGTGAAATGCATTTTCCCTTGATCGAAACTTTCTTCCAAAGAATCTAAGTCAAAAAACACTTGGGGTTCTCATTTCTACTTCCTTCCAGATGTGATTGTTTACTTTGGTTTGTTTTCAAATCAGTGAAGGAAACCACAAGCTCATGTGGAAATTTATAGATTGTAAGATTACATTAATATTGACTTCTGAGCAGGTTGCGAGTACATACTCCATCTCTCTGCTGCAAATGTACCAGACTCTAAACTAGAAGTTGTTCAACTCACCCACTTCATATTGTGGAGGAAATATTGTAACTGAGTCAACAATGAAGCATGTGCACTCTTTATGTGGCTTTAGAAGACATGACATATACATATGCTGTAGGTACACTCACATGCTTAAGTAATATTCTTCCTGTTGTAACACACCTTGCTGAAACTCGTTGACATGTTTTTTTCCAGTCAATATTTTGTGAGAGAACTACACTGTATGATGGATAGACCTATGCAAGTCTTCGTCAGTAAATGAAAGCCATAAGAATGAAGATGCTCTTCTATGCAATCAGACATAACTAAGGTAGCTCTAAATAGCTTCCAGACACATGGGCTACATGTGGCACAAGCTCAGTATACAAGTGGAGTTGGAGGTGTTTCCTGGGGTTCTATACCTGAATTTGGATTTCAAGGTCTTTTCTGTCACTGAGTCATGTACATGAATTCAGAGGATTGTTGAAATGCCCCTGCGGGATGGCGGAAGGTACCCCTCGCTCTCATGTACAGCCACACACAATGGCCGTGCAAAAACACACATTTACACTGAACTCATCCTGGCTGCGCCGTGGTGGCTCCCGGCTGGGACCAGTTTACATATTCATGAGCAGACTGGGTTCGCGGTAGGTTCTGCGTGTTCTGTGCATGCGCCAGGTCCCACAGCTCACCGGATAATCAACAGTGACTCTTCGGACCCCGCAAATTACGGATCGCGAATATGTGGAGGATCACTATATATGTAGGGTTTGGTTTATGTTTTCTGCTACTGTTTATCATTTGATATGTTAAATAAGGATTATATGACACAACAGGAATATATCTGAAAAGATAAAAGGTGATTAACATAAACATGATGCTCGCTAGAGGAGATATGTAAACTCATGCTATGCTAATTGAAATCAAAATAGAAATTTGTTACAAATGTAACATTCTCTCAGCTTGTTTTGATTTAGTTTCATGTACTAGCCTGTTGGCTCTTTAAGTAACAATGTATGACAATGTACTTAAAAATGCGAGTTTCAGTAACAGTAGGAAAAAGATAAGCAATGTTGAAGACTTACATGAACAGCGATGACAATATGAGGTTTCTGATGACATTCTGTTAGAATATATGCTTGGCTCATTGTTTTTAAAATATAGGTAGCATGATTTTTGATTTTTGGAGTTTTTTTAATCAACATAAAACAAGATCATGATACAACAGAAATAATTGGGAATATCCAAGCCTAAAGATAGTAATTGTATAAATCTCCTAAAGAGATTAGAAACATGCCCAAAACCAGAGATATGAGAACAGAAAAACGTAGGTATTTTATGGAGTCTTAGGAGACAATAGTTTAAATAGGACAATAAATGCACACTTTCTGGGGTTGTGGCCACAAGTAGGTCTAGCACATTTTTTAGCTTGGAAACATGAGTGCGATGAGTAAGCCAGGAGCAGCCTCTTGTTAGGGAGTTCAAGTGCAACTCCATAATGAAAAAAAAGTTAAAACCTTTTCTTTTCTTCTTACATGCTTCTTGGTAACTTTCCTAAGTTGTTATAGCCCATCCTTTTCAAACTGTGGCTTTGAAATTGGTGGGGGAAGAGTGTGTCAATTTGTGCTGTGTCCTCCTTGCTACTTCTCTAGAAGAACGAAAAGGTAAAGGAAATAGCCTGTCTGGACTGGGAAGAGAAGAGAGATGGCAGTGAAGAGAGTAGAGAACAGAAGTCTGATGAAGAGGAAGGAGTTCTCATGGATAGAGATGACATACAGAAACTGGCCAATTTCTCCCCTGAGGAAATGAAGGGAAAATGTTTAAAAGAGGAGGAGAGGGCTAGACACGCACGATGGGAGATTTTGAAGGACCCAAGGAGTTTGGGCAGATTGTCTATATAAATAATGAGAGAATGATTAGAAAGCAGTTGGGACAGTTTGAAGAAATGGAATACATCAGGAAGGGAACAGATATGCTGCTGATGGATGGATCACTGAAGTGGTGGCTGCTCACAGGATGGCAGCAGAAGGGGAAGAATTTGGTACACAGGGACTGAAAGGAGGAAAGTATCTAAAATATGGGTACACATACATATCATACAGGTCAGAGGAGGGCTAGACAGGTGGCCCAGAAACAGAAGAGGACCACTGTGCTTACCGGGCTGTAACACTTGGTAAAACTGGAACTTCCTTAGCTTTAAAAGTCTTAAGACTTTACACTTCCCTGCTGGCTGGAAATAAGTGTGAAGATGCTATCAAGGTGTGAGGCTCTGCTTGACTTCTCTGCTAATGTGTCCCTGTAAAAGTGCTGTTGCGTCAAGTGATACAGTGGTGTGCTGTAGCTGCAGCTGGTCAAACCTTGCCAAGCAGGAAGGCTACATGGCTCCATGCAGCAGCATCTGTGTGTGACTGAAGGACTTCTGTATATGTCAACAGAATTGTCAGGGGTTTGTTTGTTTATTGAATATCCTTTAAACATTTAAATTGTAATATTTGTCAGTAAACAGTTCATTTGCAAGAATGTTTATCTTGCTGGTTAGTAACAAAAGACTTCATCCTTTCGTGCCAGTTTCATATATCTTTTTACTTAAGTTTTCGCAGATTTTGCTCATACTACTGTTATCCTATCACAGAAGTTTCACTGTATGCCAAAGAATTGGTCAAAATTCTTGTAAAGTATCATGATGCTTAATACATTTCTCTCTTCACCTCTGTGGTCAGAATTTATCTTCAGAAATATCATATAATAACATATAATATCAGAAATGACATATAATAGTGTTACATGTAAAGAAGCAGGCAAGGGAAGTTTGTCATATTTTCTACAGAGGAAGAATGAAGTGAAATCCAAAGATGTGTTAAACAGTAATCTTTCAATATCTATATTGAAGTAATTTATTTTTTCATTTCTTATTCATAATGGAGCTATATAATTGATTGTTTGTATAGGTGGTTGAAGTTTGAAGAAGATGTAGAGGATGGTGGAGAGAGGTGGAGCAAACCATACGTTGCCACACTGTCACTTCACAGCTTGTTTGAGCTAAGAAGCTGTATCCTGAATGGCACAGTTCTTCTGGACATGAGAGCTAACTCCATAGAAGAAATTGCAGGTATGTATTGATGTTTCATTTATTGCTTATGAACATTAATCATAAAAATAAAATGCTTGCAAGAATAGTCAATTCAGCTTAGAAACTCCTATGAAATATTTTACTTGGTAGATATTTTATTTATGGTTTTTTATATGGATTTGCTATTTTAAGAATCAGTTTTTGTACAAAGGAAAACATCCAAATGGAGATGAGAGGACAGTTGAGTTATGTTTAATTCAAGCCGACATGTTCTCTGCTCCTGCCATGCTACCTCACATTGTGAATGATGTATGTGCTGACTTCCACAAACATAATCTGCTATGCTAATTGCAGAGGATCTACCTTAAAAATCCACAAAGATACAGGGAATTATTTATCATACTTAAATTACATGAAAACAGACGTTTCTGAGTTGAGAATGAAATCAACTAGTAATATTAAGTGTAAATTTTTAGATAAATTTGTAGGTACAGTTATACCCCATCATTTGTGAGGAACAGGTCATGCCACGGGTCTCGTGAAACGGCAAACTCACAGAGACACGCAGGTCATTAATGTGCATGCAGGCCACGCCCATTGCTCCACCTCCTGGCACTCCGGAGCACCGTGGACAATTTTCCGCTCCTTCCCATAGTGTCTCTCAGCACAGGGGAGCAAAGGGAACTGTTTCTCAGCAACTGCTGCGACCGTGTGTGCTTGTAGCCCAAACCCCGTGCCACTGCTCCCCTCCCAGCTCCCTCTCCCTGGCCCTGGTGCTTGCGCTGGCCCAGCCCCGTGCCAGCCCGCACGTGCTCACCCTGCCTCTGTGGCGGGGAAGGAGTGTCCCTGAGTTCTGGTCAGCATTCTTGGAGCCTGGAAAACCTTAACTTTGCAACACTGCGACATCTTGTGCCGCTTATAGTGTGTGGGGGGGGTGGTGCGTTGGTATGGGAGTTTCTTTCCCTTTAACATCCACTGGTACCGGTAGAGGCAGCGCTGCCCGGGCTTTGACGGGGCTTAGAGTAACAAGAAATGGCATGTCATGTGGTGATGCTGCGCTAGGTCTCAGCGGAGCACACAGGAGACACACAGGACCGGGTCAGGGACCGGGGCACGGTGCCACGGGGCTCTAAATGCCATTGCGAGCTGGAGAAACTGCGCGCTTCCCCCGTGCTGCGCGATGCCCACGCCATGTGCCCCTCCCCCCCGTGCCGTGCACCGCCCACAGGGAGCACCGGCACTGCCCCTTGGCAAAGCAGAGGCACTGCGCATGCGTCGGCGAGGAAACCTCGCAGATCCCCGAAACTGAACTGCGAGAAATTTTCCTCGCAAATCCACGGGGTTGTAAAGGAGAGGTCGCAATGCAGAGGGGATTCACTGTATATTAACTTCTTAAGCTAAAGTTGAGTGCAATTTTTCCACTAAAGATGTATTTGGCAGTTGGGATTCTGGAGCTTTTGAGAATAGCTAAAGTAGAAAGCAAGCGAGAACATAACAGATGAATATTCTCTCCCAAAAGTATGAGATAGACACTGCATCCCTGGTGTTTCCCATAAAGACTATAACTAGTTTAGGTAGAGTTATAAAAGACAAAGCAATAAAGTTTTCTAACACTCAAAATTATCAAGAAAACTACTTTATGGATGATGTATAAATCTATGTAAGGGGCAGATAAAATTTATTTTACATACTTAAATTATCAGTTAAGGGAGAGATTGTTTGGTGGGCTATATTTAACAGTAGAATTAAAATTGGCTGAGATAGCGATAGCTGCTTTTTGTATTTACTTTTTCCAAATTGTTTATGTAAAACTGACGCAAGATATTATTAATACCAATCTGCAGAATCCTGTGTGGGTTTTTACTCTGTGCTGAGATCTGGTTCACCCATGACTCATGGTCTGAGTCAGAGCTTCAAAATTTGTCTTGATAATGATAAAAGATAAAGATGAATAATAAAAGGTAACTGATTTTAAAGAACAAAGGTGCCTATCAGTATGCTTCTTTATTATTTATGTGTAAGTAATTAAGAAGTACTTAGATCAGTTTGATGTTCTTGTATTACTTTTGTGCTTAAATGGTACACTAGGATTTTCAAGCCTGATCTTTACATTCTTAATCCAGCAATCACTCAACTTCGTCCGTAGTCCACTTAGTCCACTAAGAGATCCTTTTCAGAATTGTTTTTATTTAAGTAGGTAAAAAAGTAAGGATTAAAGCAATAAAAATATCTTCAGTGAACATTGTTTTTTTCTGTTTTGGAAGATACTGTATATAATACATAATACTAATGTTGTTTTGAAACTTATCAGAGACGTAAGTTGTCCTTCAGCAGAGAATTTGGTGAGAGTTTACTGTCACACTACTTTGAATCAGTCCTACCTGTGGGTTGTCTTGGTGTGTTGATTAGGGAAGATGGCTTTCATTAATTGGCAAATAGCATTTTCCCTTGAAAAGTTATGAAGAGGGGCACATGTTAGGCAGCACTGCGAGGAGGAAAGGCTACTCGTAGGGGTAACAGGCACACCACAAAGGTATGTGTGATAGGTATCTTGGAACTCTGGTAATTCCAAATAATATGACAGGCAGTTCTTTTCACAGAAAAGTGACTGATGGACCTGACGATTAGACAGAATTGATATGTCTCAGGAAATCTTTTACTGTCTGTTCCAGTCAGTTGCTGTTCACTGTCAGTAGTTATAATCCTGCTTATCTTATGCTGTACAATGCAAACGCTGTTTTCACCCTGGAGTGGGTATATATTCTAGTTGTATCTGACAGTCTGACACTTTAGAATTTAAAGAAATGGTTGCTCTCACCAATTGACTTCGATGTTTTTCAACATTTCACTCTGTTTTTGTTTTGTCTTCTAGCATACTCAGTGCCAGGCTTGTCCAGAAATCCTGTTGGTTGCTTTTGGTTTTGTTTCAATGTTACTGTGTATACCATATTTAGAAGAATTTATGAAAACAGACTATGCCCAATGGTTTTAAGTGGTAATCCTAAATTAACTTTGATTCTTGTGTTTCTGATTCAGAGTTTAGGGTTTTGGTTTTTTTAATGCAATCTTTTGATAATTTTACTGCATTGGTGTAATGCATCATCTTTGGAGAACCAATAAGTTAATTGTGCCTGTGTACTTTCTTTTTACTTAATGCTTTGTTAGTGAGAAATGTGTGTTGTGTATTTGTTGGCAATGTCTTGCCATCTGGGCTATATTCCAATATTGAATTATATTTCTGTTAATGCAGTGCCAGTCTTCATATCCTTGAAAGAGATATACTTAATCTTCATTGCTAAATTGAGACAAAGAATTTATATTTGTTCAAGGCTTTTAATCTATAAACACTTACTCACTAAGTTACTAAACTCTCAGCACTTAGCCTTTGAAAGTTTCTGTTATTAAAGTCTTGTGTTTTAAAACCTTAATGGACTTGTGGTGAAGCTAACAGATGAAAACCCACGTTTTATAATGTTTGCGTGGCTTTCAGAACACTTTGTATTTTATCCCTGGACACTTTGATAGTTCTACATAAAAATATTTTGGTACCAGTGATGTGGTGAGAATTTTTAAGTCATCCTATGTTCCAGCATGTCAGTTCTCTATTAGGTTCTTTTTCATTCCAACTGTCTTATTAAAAGATGATTTGATCTACAAGACTGTATATTTCTTTGGACAGACACCAAATTTTCTTTTTTTGTAAAAAAGCTTATTCATACCTATTACAGTGAATTCACAGACAGCATCTTAATACAGTAGTGACTTCCAAGGTGAATTTCCAACACTGTTATCATGCATCAGAACAGCACGTTTGTTCCTGAAGTTTCTCAAATTTTCAGATTTTACTTTTCTCTTGAGAAGACCTTAATTCCTCTGCTGAACTTTATCCTGTTTAAAAATGCATTTTTATTACACATATTTTAGGGAAGTTTATTACTATTTTTAATATGTGACATTATTTTTTCATATGTCTTCGCAGTGACTCCTATATCAGTAAGCTAGCACTCTGTGCACAAGGAATTCCTTTGAACATTTGATGTAGTAATATTTTATCGATCACTTCGGTATAGAACATATGCTAAAAGGAAGTCTGAAAAATCTATGTAATCAAAACAATTTATTTTGGAACTTGTCTCTTGAGGGGGTATTTGCCAGAATCTGGCTGCACCATTAGAGATCAGCTTCACTGTGTTGTTCAAGTTGGCAGATGAAAACGTTCTCTTTTGATATTTTCATTTAGTTCCTTTGAAGTCATGTAGCATCTCAGATTACCATCTGGTATTTTATTACCATTGAATGAACTCAAAAGGTTCTTCTATTTAACATATGATGCCATTTTCTGTTGTTTGGTTCAAAAACTATTCAGTCCAGCCTTTAATGGCAATACTTTTCTTACAGTATGAACCACAGATCTTGTGTTTTCTTGTAGTTATGCAGAGCATTCTGTGAAAAAATGTCAGACCTTGTCAAATAAAATCTATGGCTTCAGTGTTGCACCATGGGGCTTTGGTGACTTGCATGTGTTTGAAATATTAGATAGTCCCATTTGTTTTAAATATCTTAATTGTAATAATAGTTTCTTTTTTACATTAAATTTTAAATCTTCCCTTGCTTTTGGATCCCAAGATGTGACTGTTTTTTCCCCAGCAGTCTTTTGTATGTTCCTCACGACTGAATTTTCAATCTGTGTAATAGCTTAATCTTGTGATTGAGGTCACCAGACTCTGCACTCAGCAGCTCGGGGCATTGCATCCCAAGTGTCCAATTTTACTGATTTCATTAATATCATGTTAAGCTTTCAGTCTGAACAAGTCTTCTTTTGCCTTGGTTTGCTTTAAGGTATATTACATCATATTAATGACATATTTTAATTGGCTCAAGCAGAGATTTTATTCACCGGAGCTTTTGTTTCATCTGCAATACTCACACTGTGTTGTTTCTGACAGTGCTTTTATGGTAAATTTAACTGTTATTACAAACACTGTAGAAAAGTATGGGATTGTCTGTGAGCAGTCTGCTTCTCCGTTTGACTCTACACCTGTCTTTTGTTCAACTTTCACCTTCTCACCCTGATTTTTGTATTTGTTTGCTTTGTTTTCACCTTACCGTGTGGTAATAACCTCTACAGAGAAACCTCTGTTAGGTTTTATTCCTTTGTCTGTGGGTAAATTGTAAATCTCATACCAACTTCTGAGTAGCATGGTTATTTTTGTTTGTTTTTTATGTTTTCCCATGTTAACCTCAAATCTATGAATTTTTTTAGATTGCACAAGGCAATCACAGATTGCAAAATCTATTGCTTTATGAGGTTTCCATTCTTCTTTCAGCAGCATCCATTGTGGCTGCAATTCTGAACTTCAAGTCCTCATCTCTACAGTTTTGTGAAATACTTGCTCTTGTCCTAGGTAAAACTGCCTATTGTTATTTTAGAAAACAGTCATTTTTCACTCTGTCTTTCCTTTTCAAGTATTTCAGCTGAGAAGGTGAACAAAATAACTTCAGGTAGAGCTGGAAATTGAATCTGTCTCTTGGTGCACTGGAATGCTCTGCCTTCTTGGGTGAGCAGCTAAATCTGCTGGCTTAGCTCATTTATAATCACCATTGTGAAAGGTTTTGCTGGTTTCAACTGGGATAGAGTTAGTTTTCTTCATGGTGGCTAGTACGGGGCTGTGTTTTAGATTGGTGCTGAGCACAGGGTTGATAATATGAAGATGTTTTTGTTAATGCTGAGCAGTGCTCGCACAGAGCTAAGGCCTTTTCCACTTTCTGTGCGACCACGCTGATGAGGGATTTTGGGGGTGCATGGGAGATTGGGAAGAGACACAGCCAGGACTGGTGACCCCAGCTGACCACAGGCATATTCCATACCACACAGAATATTCTGAGTTGGAAGGGACCCACAAGGATCATCGAGTCCAACTATTAACACTGTCTCCCTGGCGGGAATCAAAACCGGGTCTCCCACACACCAGGTGGGGACACTTACCACTGTACTAAAGTGGATTTCGACATGCCATCATACTGAGTATATAAAGCTGGGGGAGGAAGGAGAAAGGAGAGATGTGTTTGGAATGGTGGCATTTCTCTTCCCAAGTAACTATTATGCGTGATGGGGCCCTGCTTTCCTGGAGATGGCTGAAGGATGAATGATTTTTTGTCCCTGCCAGCATGAATCCAAAACATAGCCCCTTGCTGGCCACTGTGAAGAAATTAACTCTATCCCTCCTGAAACCAGCACATTGCACTAAATGGGCCTTGATTCAGAAGTGCAGCCCAGGAATCCTAATTGTTGGGTTTATATTGCTCCTAGTGCCTGACTCACAAGGAAAGTGTGTATTTGTGTTCCTGTTAAAAATAGGTTAAGATATAGGACCCAACTGTTAAGATGGGTTAAGATATAGGACCAGTGTTTCACCTGATTGTCTTCTATAAAGCAATGGAAGCATCTTCGGGTCTTTAAGGAAAATGACCACAAACCAGACAAACCTTGGCTTTTAAATTAGGTTTTATAGTCTGCTGTCACTGAAATTGTGATGCATACAAAAGTCTATGTGTTTTAATTTTTGTCATTAATCTGTCATTTTGTCCTGCTTCCTTCCTGAGGAAACATCCTAGTTCAGTGTCTGCAGAAATGTTATGATGTGAACAATTAATAGAATGGGTAACACTGTGGATATTCCCAGTGTTACATCCTTCTGACAGCTACATATGATTGTGAAGCATCTTTTAAAAATGTAGTGGTAAGCTGTGTCTCTGGCTAAAAGAAGGCTGTGCAGAATTTTAAAGGTCATTCAAGAGGAAAATTCTTTAAAACAAACAAAGAAATATCACAGATACAGTTGCTGAGCTTTGTGTCTGTATTCTTTACTCCATTTATCTTTGCAATCAAAGGTGTAGTTACTGGTTATTGCTTTTAAAAGATACATGGAAAAACTTGGGAAGAAACAAATGGAATACTGTAATGATGGAGGCTGGTGAACATAGTCCTTATTCCTGTTCAGATCTGTTCAGGACTTGAAAAAAGGGTCAAAACACAGCAATGTGGCAGTAATTTGGCTGCATTTAAACTCCTACAGCTGCTACTGTAACTGGGTCTATGTTAAAGGAATGACAACTGGAGGGAAATACCAAGGCAAGAAAATACAGCTTTACCCTTTTTAAAAGTGAATGCATTCTTCCCTTTTACATGTGGTGGAGGTGATACAGCAAGGGGGAAGTTGTTGTGAAAAACCAGAAAATTCAAGGCAAGCCACTTTGTTCTTTCTAGCAGGAACTAAAAATTTTTAGTCACTGAACTGGAACCAACTGTGTGGCTTGTGTGGCTATTAACAAGTCTGGCAGAGCATGTAGGCAAGGAAGAGGATAGGGATGTGTCTTATCACAGAATACTGAGTTGGAAGGGACCCACAAGGATCATCTAGTCCAACTCATCATCTAACGCCCTTACAGAGACCGAACGCAGACCCCAGAGTGGTGAACACAAACCTAGTTCCCTCACAGGCGCACAGGCCACTCCGAGCCAGAAGGGACCCACAGGACCATCCAGCCTAACATCCCCCCAGCTAGATCATGTCACTAAGCTCCTCATCCAGTCTTCTCTTAAACACCTCCAGGGATGGCGACTCCGCCACCTCCCTGGGCAGTCCATTCCAGTGTGCAATCACTCTCTCTGTGAAAAACCTCTTCCTAACATTCAGTCTAAACCTCCCCTGGCGTAGCTTAAGGCTATGTCCTCTTGTTCTGGTGTCATCAGCCTGAAAGAAGAGGTCCACACCCACCTGGCGGCAACCTCCCCTCAGGTAGTTGTAAACAGCAATGAGGTCCCCTCTGAGCCTCCTCTTCTCCAGGCTGAACAACCCCAGTTCCTGTAGTCGCTCCCCATAGGGCTTGTTCTCCAGTCCCTTTACCATCCTTGTCGCCCTTCTCTGGACCCTCACAGGCAGCTCAACATCCTTCTTAAACTGGGGAGCCTTATCCTTAGGGCCAAGGTAGTTCCTCAAAAGGCATTAGAGTTGAGGAGAAAAATGAATATTTTTCTTTGAGCTGTTGCTTTCTTTTCATTTTGTCATGTATTGCAAGTTCTTGTCTCCTGAAAATATTCACTGAAGACTTTCTCTCGAATATGTGTTACCTTCTCCTTTGTCTTTCTGTCACTTTTCTTGCTGCTATGCCTCTCTCTCTCTCTCTTTTCCCTTATAGTCTAGAGTGATAAAAACCCCTTTATCTAGACTGGGAATGCAGACATAACTGACCTAATGGTGTTCTATTTAACCCTGGAGATAAAAGTTCCCCTTCAGACTCAGATGAAATAGCCTGAAGACAGGTTTTATTAGTTTGGGCACACCATTGGGTGATATTACTCTTCAGTATGGTCAAAACTGTTGTTAATACTGCACAGAAAGTAGTTGCTGGAGGGGGTCTAATACAATGTCAAAAAAACACTGCATGATTCTTCATTGGAAGCTTTGGATACATCATTCACCTTCACATCTGTTGGCAGCTGTATTGATGTGGACCTATCCTAGTCTTCTTTTATGTGTCATCATTAAGATACAAAATTTTTGACAGCCTCTTCATAGTAAGTGAAACATTCATGTTATTTGTTGTTCAGCTCTCAAAGCAGGTGTGTGATATACTGGCTTTTTCTGTTGATATGAGAACTTCAGAAAAACTTGTGTTTTCTTAAATATACATACAGTGCATAGGTGACTACTAGCAATTAAACTCTGCTTTTAACCAGCATAGTTATTTTAGTGCCTTTTATTATCTCTCTTGGTCTTGGCAGTTATCAAAGACGTGACATATTATGTTTCTACTGGTGATGCATCTGCTTTTTAATTTTTCTGCTCTACTGCTTTTCCAGTGAGTTTATTGGTAGATATGAATCTGACTCCAGCAGAGAATCATGAGCTGTCTAGATATTCAGTACAAGGAGTTTTTGAGTCAGCTTATTATATCACTATTTTTGTGCAGTACAGTGTCTTCCAATTGATACACAAGGGCACTGTGTACTTAAATGCTGTGCATTGATACAGAATTTATTTTTTTCTTTTATTTTTCTGTCAAGCATCATTACTGTTGGTAGCAGTATTTCCCCAAATAATAATTAAAAAAAAATTCCACAAAATTCTCTCACATTTGAAACACATAATGCATGTTGTAGAATCAAAGAATGGTTTGTGTTGAAAAGGGACCTTGAAGATCATCTAGTTCCAGTGCCCCTACTCTGGACAGAGACACCTTAAACTAGACAAGGTTTCTCAGAGATCTGTCTAACTTGGCCCGGAACATCTCCAGGGATGGGGCATCTGCAATTTCCCTGGGCAATTTCAATTTTCAGTGCCTCACAATCCTCACAGTAAAGGATTTTTTCCTAGTATCTAGTCTAAATATACTCTTTCAATTTAAACCCTTTCCCCCTTACCCTGTCTCTACATGCCTGTCATGGTTTGACCCTGGCTGGATGCTGGAGATTCACCCACAACCTCTCCTGGAGGAGAAAAACTAGAAAAAAAACTTATCACAGGCAAAACAAAGCAAGCTACAAGTGAGAAATATAAAGGATTTATTTATTAACTAACAAGATCAGAGCTTAATGTGAGAAGCATAATTTCAAAGGCAACCTTTTCCCTTCCACCCCTCCTTCTCTTGNCCATTCCACGAGCAGCAGCGAGATGCCTGGAAGAACATTCCTATCCCTTCTCTGGTCGGCCTGGTGGGCCCCCCCATAGCTTTCAGCTTCTCCACATAGGCCCTGCTCTGGCAAACTACATCTTGTTACTAACCTTTTTTTCCCCTTTTCTCAAATATATTGTTCACAGAGGTGTCTCTATCTCCTTCTGCTCCTGACCTTGATCTCCATGGCAGCGACGGAGGCCCAGGCAGAAGCTATTAAGCCCCTCACTGCCAGAGGAAAAAAACGCAAACCATGACAATGCCTATGTAAACAGTCTTGCCCCATCTTTCCTGTAAGTTCTTGTCAGGTACTGGAAGGCCACACTTAAGTTACCCCAAAGCCTTCCCTTTTCCAGGCTAAATAATTCCAATTCTCTCAGCCTTTCCCCATAGGGGAGATACTTCATCCCTCTAATCAACTTGGCATTCCACCTCTGGACTTGCTCCAGCAAGTCAATGCCTTTCCTGTGATGGATCCCCAGAGCTGGGTGCAGCACTTCAGAGGGGATCTCACCAGAGTGGAGTAGAGGGGCAGAATCATCTCCCTGGACCTGCTGGCCCCCCTCCTTTTGGTGCAGCCCAGAACCCAACTGGCTTTCTGGGCTGTGAGTGAACATTGCTGGGACATGTCAAATTTAAATCCAATAGCACCCTCAAGTCTTTCTTGGCAGGACTGCTCTTGATCTGTTCATCCCCCAACCCGGATTGTTACCAGGAGTTGCACCAACCCAGGTGTAGCACCTTGCTCTTGGTCATGTTAAACTACATAAGATTCCCATGGACTAACTTCTTGAGCCTCTCTCTGTCACTCTGATGGCATACTGTCGTTCAGGTGTGCCATCAGCAAACCTGCTGAAGGCGCACTCGATCCCTCTGTCATTTCTGAAGATATTTGATCCCTGTATGGGTCATTCACTTAAGAGTTGGATTTGATCCTTGTGAGTCCCTTCCAACTTAGAATATTCTGTGATATTAAATAACACAGGTTGCTGTACAGGTTCTTGACAGACACCACACGTCACTGATGCCCATTGGAATTCTGAACCATTGATCATTGCCCTCTAGATGCTTCCATCCCACCAATTCCTAATGCACCTACTAGTCCACCCATTGAATCTATCACCCCAGTTTGGAGGGAAGATTGTTGTGGGGGACCATGTCAAAGACTTTACAGAAGTCCAGATACGTGACCTCTTTTAGCCCTTCCTTTATCCACTACTGATGTAGTTACTCCATCATAGAAAGCCACTAATTTGATCAGACAGGATTTTCCCTTGGTGAAGCAATCATCTCCCTGTCCTCCAGGGGCATAGTAGAGATTCTAGGAAGATCTGTTCTGTGATTTTCAGAGGCACAGAGGTGAGGCTGACAGTAGTCAGCCCTGAGTAGTTTTCAAGGTTGTTCTTTCTTCCCTTCTTAAAGGTGGCTACTATATTTCCCTTTTTCCAGTCACCCAAGACTTCCTTTGACTGCTGTGACTTCTCAAATGTCATGGAGGGCGGCTTGGCAACTACGTCAGCCAATTACTTCCGGAATCTGGAATGCATTTCATCTGATCTCATGAATGCGATCTTTGCTTAGGGTGGACTTGTGAGTCCCTCCCTGTCCTTATCCTGTTGTCCATCCACTCAAGAAGTATGGGAAGAGAGGTTGTCACTGAAGACTGAAACAAAAAATTGCTAAGTATCTCAGCCTTCTCCTCATCCACTGTCACCTATTCAGCAGCACTGTTTATCAGAGGGGGTACACCAACTTTGACATTCCTTAATGTACCTGTAGAGGCTCTTCCCATTGCTCTTTGCATCCCTTGCCAAGTTCAGTTCCAGTTTTGCTATGGCCTCCCTCACCCTCTCCCTACACAATTATACTTCTTCTCTATACTCTTCCCAGGTTATCCTAGTTTCCACTGCCTGTGCATTTGCTTCTTGTCCTTTAGTTTGACCAACAGTTCCTACTAAGCCATGCCGGTCTCTTGCTTTTCATGCCTGATTTCTTGCTCCCGGGGAACACTAGCTCTTGCAGTTTATGGAAGACTTTTTTAAAGATCTGCCAGCTCCGTTCCACTCCCTTGTCCCTGAGGGTGGTCTCCCAGTGGGTCCCACTGACAATCTCCTTGTTGAGCGGTCTTCAAGAGCCTGATTTAACTTCTTAAGTGACCTCTATTTGTCAAGATTGCTAACTTCACCAATGCATAATTGTTGCAACCTAGGCTACCTCCAACGTTGTTGACCATCAAATCTAGTATCACCTAGTAGGATTGTCTATCCCCTATGCATTCCAAAAGTCTCCTGGATTGCCTACAGTTTGCCATGCTGTCTTTCCAACAGATGTCAGGATGATTGAAGTTCTCCAGCAGAACAAGAGCCCACGATGGCTCCTGTAGCTGCAACAGGATGGCTTCATCCACAGGTTCCCCTGTAGTAGACTCCAACTGCAAAGTTCCCTTGGTTGCCTTAGTCTCCGATTTTTACCCACAGGCTTTCTATCTGCTCATGGTTGTTTGTCAGAAACAGCTCTTTACACTTAATCCTCACAACCGCTTCATTACACAACCCCTCCTCTTTTCCATCCTTTCCTGTCTTGTATGAACAGCCATAGATAACCATACTCAAATTATGGAATTCATCCCACCAAGTTTCAACAGGGTCCAAACACTGGCAGCACAGTAGCTTCCAACTCTTGTTTGTTGCCCATGGTGTGTGCATTGGTGTAAAGGCATCTCAGCTGGGCTGTCAGCTGTGTCACTTCTTAGAGGAACCCATGTATCATGGTATCACAGTACTGGCAATGTTAGAAGAGACTTTGGAGATCATCAAGTCCAAACTATAATCCAACAGCAACCCATCTCTAAACCATGTCACTAAGTGCCTTATCCAGCCTACTCTTAAACACCTCCAGAGGTAGTGACTCCACACCTCCCTGGGCAGTCCATTCCAGTGGCAGATCACCCTTTCAGTGAAGAATTTCTTCCTAATATGAAGTCTAAACCTCCACTGATGGAGCTTGAGACTGTTGTGTTGCCAGTTGCCTGAGAGAAGAGATGGATCCCCTCCTGACTACAACCTCCTTTAAGGTAGTTGTTGACATGCATATACAAAGAACGTTGCATGTAAATATGTAAGAATCTTTTCTGCTAGTGGACTGCAAAAACTGTTGTAATTTCGTAGCGGGGGGATTGGTTTTGTTGACACCTCCTTGTAATGATTCTCTTTCAGGAACATGTGTATCAGGCAGTAGAAACAGATTTATCAGGTATTGACAAATAAGGCGGCAAATTTTTCTGTGTTGTCTTACCTGACAATTGTTACTGAAAGTATTGTAATTAGAGTTATAAGAAATAAAGAATTAGGCCGTGATCTTCTGGGGGAAGTACAAAGGGAATAAAAAAATTATATCCTCAGAGTATGCTAGTCCTTTGTAGGAAATAAGATAGGAGTTATTTGGGAAAAAACCCTCACCTTGTTGTCATCCTGGTTAAATGTGTTATGTATGGGAGTGCTTAAGAACTGGCTGATTCAAAGTGACCTTATTTTGTTAAAGGCATCTTTTTTGGAGGGTTTGACTTTTTTGTATAATTTGCATCCTTTTTTCCCCTCCCCTCTGAAAGTGAAACGCTTGTAGATAAAATTACCGTATAATTCTGTCGCATTAAAGGCACTAATACTGTTAATTTCTAATCCTGTAGGGTATTAATTATTATTGTAATTTAAAAGATAAAAATTTTTCCTCTTTCCCCTCTTTTATTATGTTTATGTATGTATTTGCAGATATGATTCTGGACCAGCAGGTGAGTTCTGGGCAGCTCAGTGAGGATGTTCGTCACAGAGTGCATGAGGCATTACTGAAACAGCATCACCATCAGAACCAGAAGAAGCTGAGCAACAGGATCCCAATTGTAAGATCCTTTGCTGATATTGGAAAGAAGCAGTCTGAGCCCCATTCCATGGATAAAAATGGTAATGCATTGCTTTATTTTGCATTTTCAGCTTTCAATAATATCTGCCTGTTCAGTATTGCATGTGCTTTGTACCTACAGCTTGACAGTGTGATTCTGCTCTGAAAAGGTACCCTGTAAAAGTGGTGCTTTTTACATGAGAGTGGCTCCTCTTATATAATTCTGTAATATACCTGCTCAAATTTGAAATTCAGGTACCCTGTACAATTCAAGGGAAGTAGCTCAGGTGTTGGAGGCTAACCATGTTAGTGTGCCGTTCTGTCCTGAGTAACTGGCATGGCATGTGCCAGCAGAGCTCAGTTTTAGTACACTTGTAGTGCTTTAGTCCTTCATACTGAGCTTGAGCACCTTTGCACAGTGTTGCTCTAAACTATGGACACTCTTGATTAGTGCCCAGAATGTGATAGGACTATTTTTTACTTTTGTGACTCTTCAGGACCTATTTATTTAAAATGTAGTGGAGTGTTGAAATAGTTTTAAAGACTACAACAGTATGTGTATTAGGCAGAGTTTGCAGAATCACGGAATTAACAAGGTTGGAAAAGACCATGAAGATCATAGAGTCCAACCAATTGCCTAACACCATTTTATAATCTAAATCATGGCACTAAGTACCTCATCCAGTCTCTTCTTAAACACATCCGGTGATGATGACTCAACCACCTCCTGAGGCAGCCCGTTCCAATGGGAAATCACTCTTTCTTTGAAAGAGTTTTTCCTAACATCCAGTCTAAATCTAATTGAACCTAGTTCAACTGCTGCTTGAGATTTCATAGGCAGTTTGAGGGGTTGAGAAATGAGGAAAATATTTTCAAGATGACATCCTTGGAGAGATGTCACAAGAACTGTACCTTGTTCTTTCAGAATATCTCTTTCAGGAAAATGCAAATTTTAGGTTAATGCAAATGAGAAATGTATGCAGAATGGTTCTGCAGTAATATATTGGCATAACTTGTTTTGGTTTTCCTGCTTTTACAGAAGACTTTTTAAGCTGTACTGTTGTTATAGGTTGCCATAACAAAAGGTCATTTCTTCTTGCCCCTTCCTTATTTACATAAACACAGGTCTGTGTTATGAAACTTGCTGCCCAATTTCACAAATATTTACAGTTAATTCACTAGAATTATAAGTTGCAGAATTACTGATCCTCTGTATCTAGTATCATCACAGTACATTTTTGTGTGAACATCGTTGGACTATAGTGACTCTTATTCCAGAAATCAGTGTAATTTAGTTAAATCTCAGTCCCTTTTGCTCTCAGTCTGTTTCAGAGCCCTGCTGAGCTCCCCTATCAGCCAAGGAAGTGTGGAGTGGGGAAACAGCTGTAGGACGGGGAAGGTGCAGGTTGCAAGAGGAAGCTGTTTGCTGCAAGGCATAGGACAGAAAGATCAGAGTAGTGTGGCTGATCTGGAAATGTGGCACTGTTGGTGTAAAGATTAGCTGTGGTTTCAATGTAAAGGCATTTGTTTCAATCACTGCCATGTAAAGTTTTAGTATTTCTAAATCTAGTATCTTCCCTGGGGAAGATTCTCAGGCCTAAAAGGCATATAATTTCATCTGATGAGGATATTAAATAGATAGATTAATTATGCCAAAATGTCATTTTAAGAGTAAGGAAAAAATAATATTTCCTAAGATGTGTATTATTATGCCTATGGATGCACAAGTGTAAAATGAGTAGGATGATTGTCCATTCTTTTGTAATAAATAAGCATTAGGTCTCCTTAAAACATCTCACTTTTGCCCGAGTTTCTTCTGGGAATCTTCCTGTCTTTCTCTAAATTCCCTCCAAATAGATTCTTATCAGAATAGCATCTAAATCTGTATTAACCACACTAATTTTATATACTCAGTGGTTATGTGATCCTCTAAGTAGGAAGACACATTGCTCCGGGTTTTCATTTGTCTGTCCTTATTTTGCAAGATGAAAATCTGCTGAATTCCAGTTCATGTAGTTATGTAGAAATGTTTCAAACAATATACTACAACTCCTGTTAAAAAATAACTTAGTCACTTTGACTGTGTTAATTTAAAGTACATATACCATAAACAATAGAAATTAAATAATTTTAGGAATGTTTATATGAAAGAAAACCAGCTTTCTGTCTAAATTAACGATCTTTTTGAACACAGATGTCTTTTAATGCTTCAATTTGAAGCACTGCTCTTCTACTTGCATCCTTTAAGTGCTAATGCACATTTGGCAGTCTCCTGCATTGACCTCTTCAAAATCAATGATGGCCCTGTGATAAAACAAGGAGGATTTGTTTAAGTTTCTCTCTTATTATCTATTACCCTTTTACATTAAACAGTCAGAATCTTGTTTTATTGCCTGAATTGTACTGAAATTAGTATTAGCTTTAGAAGCGGAAAATTGAGTCTTAAATTTTTTGTTTTAAAAGGAACCAGATTTTTTTTCCCTTTCCAAGATAACAGCAAATAAGTAGCAAATGATGCGGGAATCTACACTGAAATATTCAGCTTTCATGAACTCCGCTGTTCTTGGAAGCTTGAGTGGGGTAGTGGTGAAGTTTCTGATCATTTTCTTCTGCTATTGGCTCATGACACAAATGCTACAGTTCAGCTCACTGCATCTATATATTTCTTTGTAGACTGCCACGGAGTGTCTGTACAAGCTTCTCATAATAATACAAAAAAAGAGTTTTTAAAATATAACTTTGAATCATGTGAGAGCAAAATAAAAAAAACTAAGTATGTTTAAAAGCAAGCAAAATTAAGGGATATAAACAACTTAACATTTTTGTCAAGAAAGTGCTATAACACACATCTTGTTTCCTGAGGACAAACTGGTAAAATGCATTCAAGGCATCATTTTAGTCTCCCTACTCCCATTTGTGTTCAAACATTGTGTAGAATATATGAATGTAGAATGTTCCATTTATTGTCCTCAATAGAAGTATTGTTTTCTTAATTAAAAAGCAGGAACGAAAATACTGTTGCTTTTACTTTCTGGATTGAAAACTTAATTTCTTAAAGGACTGTAGGGAGAAAAACAGATCATCTCAGGTACTGCTAATGAACTTACAGCAAACCCCCTTCTTTGCCCAAGTCCTTGACAATGTTAGGTTATCAGTGTATCGATTTTCAGATATTCCGGAGCAGTCTGAAAATGAAGACATAAACTTTAATTCAATACACAGCAGTACTCCTGTTAGACCATTGTGATATCTTTGCTGGAAGATAGTTGTACTTATGTTCTCCCTCCATTGTTCTTTGTTGAAGAATCTGTCAGACTATCTAATTGATTTGCTTTGTATTTATTAGTATTTTGTTTACAATGGCTTTTCTTCACATCCTCTACAGGGCTAAGATGTCAGGGTGCTATGGATTTACCATGCATTTTTAATGCTGCCATGCTGTGTTTAACTTTCACTTTTCATTAAGCATCAAAACTGTGAGAATTAAAAGCCCGCTTTTGATGTTCCAATAAAAAATGACAGTCAAACTTGGCATAAGAGCAGCAAAAGTGTTCTGGTTTTTTTTAATAGGCTAATTTGACACCAAATACCCCAAAATAAAGGGTGGCAAGTAATTTTAGCATAAATGCTGTAAAAGTTAGGTAAAAATACGAATATTTTTCCTTGGTACATCATCTTTTAGAAATTTGTTTCATTTTATAAAAGCGGTTCTGAAATTCAGAATTTAAGCACCTGTGGCATGAAAAAGTAGCTGATTCTGTGCAATGTAATTAGAAAAAAGAAGTTTTCATCATGTAAACATTTAGAAGTTTTGACTTGCTATTACACTTTCAGTCTAGGAGTGGATGTATTATATAGGTATATGTAGTGAGATTTAACAGACCTTATACTGATTAAGTCCAAGAGGCAGGAACTTGTGGAGGGGAGCATGGAAGGGTAAGTTACTCGTATTTCCATGCACTTTGCTGAAGTATACTGTATCCACAATAGCACGATCTTGTGCCTGTTTTCTGTTCATGCGCGTACCATTTGTAACAGCTTCTTCTCCCTTGACATCAGAGCAGAGACTTTATTAGTGTAAAAATTACATTACGCCACACATCATGTCTGATTCTGAAATTCTAAGGAGAGGTTTATTGATATGTTGAAGATCTTGATGGGTTGTTAAATTTGGGATCTTCAGAGTTAGCATCATGAGTTGCTGGGGCAGTTAATTTTGACAGTTCTTTTTCAAGCGTTTTTCCAGTTATTCCAATCAGTATGATTGGTTTGGATGGACTGGTTTGGATTTTATTGTTTTGTGTCAGTATGAGCACAAGTGAGGGTGTTGGAGCCTATGCTCCATTGTATCTCATTTAGGACACCATCCTATAGTATCGCAGAAAGTCAAATTGATCAGTTACGTGATGGTGTTAGTTACTTTCCTCAGTTTCCCAGTCTCTCCTAAACATCAGTTCAAGGATTTATGCCTTAACTTGGAGCTAATTTACAGCATGCAAAACGCCAGTGTTAATATTATCACATGGAGAAGGATGGTTACTTGGACCAATATGTAAAGGTAGGGAGGAATTCCCGAGTACATGACCTTTATTTTAGGAATAAGTGCATATATATGCACCCAAGCTTTGGCGGTGCTGGATCTGGATCCGGTGAATTGCTTCAGCTTTCCTTGAGGAGAGGGCAAACTCAAAGATAGTTAATTCTGTCTTAAATTAGCTAATGCTCTCTTTCTTGTTTTAGATTTTTCCCAAATGTGTATATTCTAATCAGCTTGTATTATCAACGGGTTTCTATACTTATAAAATATAACTTGTATTTATGAACATTTTCATCGGATATTTATTCTTTCTTTCTCCACATTACCCATTATACAATGTGTAATCTGTATGTATAAAGCTGTATCATTCATCTTTGTATTTCTTTATTTTGCTCTGTCTTTGTTCTGTCTGTCTCTAACAGGCTCATCTCATCTCTGTATCTTCCTCATCTCCTATCCTTTGGGTTCTGTAAACTCCCTGAAGGTTCAGAGGTAGTATAAATACCTATTCTTGCTTGGGCTTCAGACCATTTGAAATGTACATCCATGTCTTCATCTAAATTTCTTGTCAGCATGCAACTTCTTGCTATGGTGATTAAAAAAATACCTCAAGCCTTTGTCAGCAGCTGTGGCACACTTAAAAGAAGCTTGTGTGGAACTATGTTTTTTTGGGGAAAAATTGCTATTTCTTTATAAGTTTTTTCTCACATCAATTTGAGAAACTGCAAATCATAGCATTTTAATTTAAACTGCATGACTTCATGTGAATTATGCTTGAGATTCAGGCCTAGCATTAGAAAAATAGCTAAAGTGACTTTTTCATCCTCTTAAATTGTGTATCATTGGTGAGTACCCAATTTCCTTGCAGTTACGCAGCTACAATGGGAATGACACGATTCTCTACTGATTTAAAATGTTATTCACCCAGAGGCCGAAAGGTACATATACAATTCAGCCTGCGAAGATGCTGTTGCTGCTATGTTATATTAGATGGTTACCATCTACTTAAGAAAACTTACTGGTTTTCAATCCTCAGTTGCTCTATTCAAAGCTCTTGCAATTTCACATTATCTGAAAAAGACACCTCTTTTTCATATATGCCGATTTAAAAAAAAAATTGAAACTGCATTATTGGCTTTTTTAGTACATAAATAACCCTTAACACCCATTTTGGCATGGTTTTATCTGGTATGTATTAAGTTCCTTTGTATGTAGCCTGGATATTTCAACTATACCACACTGTGAATTTGATACATAAAAATGTCTGAATGACTCTCTGATGAATCCTCAAAGAATGCAGCTCTTCAAGTGCTTTATGTAGACAGACTGAAGGGTAAATCAAGTCTTTTAAACTTCAGATTTGTAATAAAGTACTACATTGCACTCTTGAAAAATAAAATATTTATCCCATACAACATGTAAATAACCATTTTGCATGGGAGAGTTGAAATGGAACAGGCGAAGACAAGGCATGAAAGACCTGAAAGGCAAGGCTGTTTCTGCTGTTATTCCCTCTTATAGGGAGCTGATGGTTTATGCCTTCACTATTACCAGCCTAAACCCTGTGTTTTCAACTCAAAGAAAAGAAGTGTTAAACCATCACAAATGTTTTTCTCAGAGCAGATGTTTAAAATTGGACTAGAGTTTGCGGTTAGTTTGGTGGAGGTTTTTGTGAAAAGAGAATACCTGTTGTCTCTACGTTGTGCGTATCTTTGTTACTCAGTAAAGTAAAAAACCCAAACTTGTTGTTCCATGATCCAGAAAGCTGTCTTAAGTTGTAGAGCTATTTAAACATGTCTCACTGCCTCAAGGTAAAACTTGTGTTCTTTCAGATTACTCCAGCATATGGGTAAATCAAAGTTTGAGGTCTTCTGTTGGCACAGAAAAAGAACATATGCTATTCTTATAAACTTCACATACTTACTGGTTGTGACTTTTTTTCCCTTCTATGTATATTTTTACATATTATTCTCCTAAAAGAAAAGCGGACGCGATTTTTAAAAGTCCTTTGGACTGTTATGCTAATTACTTTTGACACCTACAATTATGATGTTAAAATTTCAGTATTTGCAACAGGTGGCCCATGCTTTGACTCCTTTTGTTGGTCAATATTTTTCTTTCTCTGGCAGATATCCCTGCTCTTATTTTCTTGAATTTTTGCGTCCAGGAAAAAAAGAAAGTGTCAATGCCTAATTAGCAACAGAAAGATAATGAGTTCCGATTTCTGTTGCTTTCCTGTAACATCTTTATAACATAGAATGTGTATTAGTATCAGAAATTATTATAACTATTTCTCTTTCTATAGATCCTAGAATACGGAGGAATGTTAAGACAGAAACTTTCCCTGAACATTGTATAGCTTCTCTGTTTAAATCAGTCAAAAGGTGTTCGGGTTTTTTTTTAATCACATTATTAAAACCTCCAACATAGTACAGAAGCAAAATTTATAACTGATATTAGCTATTTTTAATAGCTATAATACATACAGGATGATTCCTGTAAAAATAATTTGAAGACTGCTAGATAAAAAATACAGATAATAATTACCATATGAAGCAGTGCATTGGAATACGTACTGTAAAGATGATGGTGTAACAATGATACATGTCTTTTTTTTTTTTAAATTCTAGTTAAAACAGACAAATTGAATGACTATTTATAAATATCTTGCATGTGTAATATTTTCTGGTTTCCATTTTGCAGAAGTTGACTTTTGTGATGTTTAGGAATTAATAGTCTCTTTTTACGTGAATTCCTTTATGTTACGTTAATATGTGGCATTCTAAAATCAGTCCTTTATTGTTGTCATATATAAATTCTAATCCTTGACTTAATTTTTCTCTGCCTGGTTTGATTATCATGGTTGTCATGTTTGCTTTTTGCCATTCTCTGTTTATTCCACTGTAGTGCTGAACAGAAGCCCTGATTTCTGTTCTTATTTTGTTCTGTCCTTGTCCTTGTCAGAGAGAAAAATGGAAATATTTGCAGTTTAAAGATGGGTACATTTAATAATAAGATTTCTAGTGATACATTTAAAACATTCTGTTCCTGTACTTCCTAATCAAAGTGAAATATCTCTGTTTATGCTGCCAGGGTGCAGCACAAGAGTCTGAAAACTGTTTTGTGTCATGGGAGATTTGTCTAGTGGAAAATGAGATGTTGATTTTCATGAAAACCAACCTTTTTCTTGAGCAAGTGTTTCAACTGGGAATTCATGGGCAGACTTAGTCAGGGATGCTGTAGTGCTCTGCTGTGACAGAAGCTGGATACTTCAGCATTTGGCAGTGGTTGTGGTATTCTTGCAAATCTCTGATCCTGTTCAGACTGGATCCTGCAACGTGCTCTGTTTCCTGGCTGTGGCTGAGGACGTGCTTGGACTGCAAGTATGTGTAACACAGCGGTGTGAGGGGACACACTGTGGCTTTTTGAGTTGCCCAGATGATGTGCCTAGCTTAGGACTTTCTGACTGTCTTCTTCTTCAAATATCATGAACATATGGTCTTTGTTATTGTGCAAGTTTAGGTTGATTTTCACCAGAACCAATGTTTTCACATCATAATTTCTCAGTCATATGAGAGACTTTATTTGCTATGGAAACAAATATATGCTGGGCACGAGATGCTGACTCTGGGCCAGTTGGACTCTGTAGTTATTCCTGGGTATGTGTTAGGGCAGTAAGAGATAGCTGGCTCATATATCTGGTACTTTCTCTTGTACTTCGTTGTGGTGCTCAGGGCTGTGCATGGCTTTTGCCATGCCGAGGATGGAGAGAGGAAAGCAAGGAGGGCATGGCCTGTCACACTGTGGGGTTTGTGTGCTACCCCACTGCCAGCCCCACACCTCAGTTGTGTGCACCGTGGCCCCTGGGCGTGCGCAGGGGCAATGTTGCATTAGGTAAGAATATACTTCATATGCTTCATATGACATATACTTGTTGCTTAATCCTGGGGGCTTTTTTGAGCATTTGTTGGCAAAATTTTGCTGGTCACAAGGCTTACTCTTTGCTTGCACAAAACTAAGGTGTATTTAAACACTTCTGCTGATCTTGGGCTATTTTAACTTTTAAAATATTAAAAGCATTTTTGAAAATGTGTTTGCTGAAACATTTGTTTTACACATGTCCATAATCACATTGTCCAATACTGAGTTTATAAATCAGATTTTTTTCCAATATACGAATTTACTTTTGTACCAGCCCACTTTTATGTTGGTTTTTGTAGTTGTTGTTACAATGAGGACATTCTTATACATGAGTAACTTCATGAAAATTAGTAATCCTGTTTTATTCAATGAAGAGTTCTCTTGTAGACAGATATGCCCCAAATTGGCAGCTTCTCAAATTACTTACAAAACCTGTGTGATGGCAGGACTTTCTCCAAATGCAATGTCCTAAGAATTGGAAGCTTTAATTGGTACAGAAAGCTTGTCTTCTAATATCCAAAAGTATCTTTCACATTTTCTAAATTATGTTCTCGCATTCCTAACTGCACATAATGAATGTTCTGTCTTATGAGAATGTGCTATTTTACATAAATTTTTAATTCAAATGCGGTGTTTAGATGCATCATATATATAATGTGAAATGTATGCAGATCTTTAACAATTGTGTCATTAGATGTTGCTTTATATATAGAATGGTTAGTATTCTATAATAACGATCCTTTCTTTAGCAGGTCAGATTGTTTCCCCACAGGCTGCTCCAGCCTGTATTGAAAACAAAAATGATGTGAGCAGAGAAAACAGCACTGTTGACTTTAGCAAGGTAAGTGTTCACTGATGATGGTGAAGAGAGCAATGCAGTTTGTGTATGACAAAAAAGAATTTTGCGTTTTCTTGCTAAATTATAGGTAACAGGAAATCACAGTTTAGGAACACAGAATTTAATATGACAATATCATAAGTATGTATTTGTGAAGGGAATTTTTATAAATTATTTGAAAATTATGTAGGTGGGAAAGTGATTCAGAATGCCTGTAATTCACATTTATCTCCAATTTTTACTCTTTGTAGAAGTGATTCATGAATGCAAACTACGCTTTTTATAACCTGAACTCGTGGATTCCAGATGTCTCAAACAGAATGTGTTTCTATAAACCTATAACTTAATTCTTTTGGCAAGCCAGGATATTTCAGTACACTTTACAAAAGATGTTAACTGTTCAGTAGTGGAGATTGCGATGACAGTTCAATGTTAGATAGCAAAGAAAAGCAAACAGCATCTCAGCCTTAATGTAAAGGAGAATCCTAATTTGTCTAAGAAGTCTTTATGTACCTATAACAGTCACATTGGATGTAGATGACAGATCTGACAGGGATGGATGACTTCACCTGATGCATTAATACAACAGAGATTGAGTAAATGAAAAAAGGTGATTTAAACCAAAACTCTGAAGAACAGCACGTTGACTCTGCTAAATCTTAATGCAGCTGAGCTAAAAGTAGAGTTATGTGATTGCTCCATCTGGTGCCAAACTTATTTCCTAGCAGCAGTAGCTATTTGCACCATTTGAATTTTTGACTGAACATGCCAGACTAGGAATTGTATATGGCTGAAGTAAGGATGGAAAACAGATCTTTTTGTCAATGACAATGAGGAAAAAGGAGGCTGGCTGGGGGTGTATTATGTACCACATTTCTACAGAGGTAGCAAGGACATCTATAAACAGTGTCAGGTTGTTAAATATTTAATGTTAATCTAAAATGTTTCAAAATAAGATTATAATGCTTTAAAAAGTCAAGTATGATTGGCTTCCTGATGTTTATATTAAATGTGTTAAATAAAACAATGTTTTGGCAAGTGTTCTTGTCAAGATGAAAATCTTTATAAAGGATATAAAATATAAGGAACGTGTCTATTCAAAATTAAGATATATAGAGGTGAAGGGAACGACATAGGTTTCAGTAGTGATTTTATTTGAACAATTCCATGGTTTATTTGAGTGTTTTAAGATTCTATTCCTAGTCAGTTATCTAACTGCATGACGTTTGTATTAAGCATCATTTGATCCTTCACTCATTATTTTTGTAGTGCTGCAGCTTTGCTGATCAAAGGAGCTCTTCCTATTTAACCCAGTCTGAGAAGAGATCCACATTTCATCTTTCACTAGTCTCAACAGTGATAGATACCAACAAGGATGTCAGGAATATGAAAGGAACAACTTTTATTAGCAGGAATGGAATAACAGTAAAAGATTGTAATCTAATACCTTTTTTTGACTGCCTTTAAATAGATCCATTTATCCTTTGAAGATGCATAAGTAAAGTACAGTTTCCCCTTGAAATGTGCTATTGCCATAACTCCCAATGGTTATAATTGGAATTATATATGCACAGATTGAGAGGAAAGTAGAGCAGTACACTAATTTTCTCTTGAGTATTGTGATTTCTTGCTCTAATTTTGTTCCACATATTAATTTCATTTATCTTCTACAAAAAAAGTGCCTTTGACTGCCTCACATATTCTCTCCTTACTTATCTGTCTCCCTTGGGCCACTTCTAATGTGTTCCAACTCTGGACTTGGTTCAAAAAGCTAACTTAAACTGGATACAGCACTGAGCCTGTGTTGATTGTATTGGTATCTATCTATGAAGAATGTGAGACAGGCACTGTCTGAAATGTTACTTCAGTAGCATGGAGATGGAGATGTCGTTTGCAACGTTTGAAATGTGCTTGTAAATGTGTTACTCCTCTTCCTCTTCTCCCCCCAGTAGGACTTTGTCTTCTCAGTGGTGATCTGTCACAGCACCACTTTACCCCATGTCTCAGTAGAATGAGGGTAATGGATTAAGAATTGTGCCTGGCTCGCTTCTACTTTTCGTGCTAAAGGATGAAGGGAGCCCCAGTTGTCCTGAAATACAAAATGCATACAGACTGCACTCACATGCCTTCTCATAGCAATATCCTTATGCTCCACATGGAGATGCTATTTCTGAATCAAACCTCAGTTCCATAGTGAGAGAGTTTGGTCTTTGAAATACTTTAGGAAGCAACTGATTGTTTTGAATGCCGGTTAACCCTTGTTATAAATAAATTTGATTTGTGTGTGTCACAGTTTCAGTAAGAAGGGATGTTGAGTATTTTCTGTTTGTGTTCATGTCAGTTTATGTTTGGTTTCAGGGTAGGCCTCCACCATTCTTTTCAGTCCTTGAGTTGCTTTGGAGGGGCATGGTCTCCTCATTAGTTACTTAGTTTTATGTTTACTTGGAGCTTTCTGGGACTATTTAGTGTTAGGTCGTGAGTGTGACTCAGATTGGGGTGTAGGTAACACTCCAGAGTTACCTCTGCTGTCACTGTGTACTGAAAGCAACACCCCGGATCTGAGGGTGTTGGCTCAATTTGCTGCTCCTCTGCTAGTTACTTTCCTTTCTAACTGAGGCTCTCTTCACTACCTAAGCAATATTAGAATCTCTGATTATCTCTGATTAAAGTCTCTGATTAAAATCTCTGATTATCTCTGATAAACAGCACAGGAAGCATCTGAAAATACTTTCTGGTATACCGGAGACAGAATGTTTCACTGAGATTTGAATCTTGTGATTTCTGTGTTAGAGAGACTTCAAGGTGACAAATGTAGCATATTGTATATGAGATATTAAACATAAAATGCATTTAAATGTTAAATCCATCCATTCACATGTTCAGATCAGTACAAAATGAACATTGCTATATGTCTGAAAGATAGCTTGCTTTCTCTCTATTGTGTGTGACCTATGACACTAAAATTAGGAGCAAAGTGAACCTTAGTTTTTAATTTAACCCTGAAGAGTTATTTTGCGATTTGAGTGAAGAACAGAATTTACCTCACTGATGCTTTACCTCAAAAAAGTACCTGATCTCCAACCTTGCAGGTTGATTTGATGCCTGTTTCCTTTGTGAGGGGTTTGGTCATCTTTGTAGCTTAGGGAAGCATTAGATATCTCTTTGTGATCTCAGCAAACTAAGATTTCATTACACAGGCAACTGTTATATCTGAATTCTGATATAGAGCCAGAGCCATTTGCAAGAAAACAATTTTCTAAATATTACCAAAAACTATGCAAACTAGTACTGACAGATGGCTGAAAGATAGACATTAAAATGGTCCACTTTAACAGTTTATATTGGATTTGGTTGCTGTTGTTGTGTTTAGATTAATAAAAGGAAAGCAAATGACAAAATTCATGCATTTTGAAATGTAGACAATACTGCTGCATAATTAAATCAGACATATGCACCCTTTTACTCCATGTCAGTCTTTGTTACAGGGCAAAGTCTAAATTGATACATTTCTAGGCAAATACCTGGAGTTTATAAAGCAGTGTCATGATGAAGTGATGTCTCTGTATTTTTTTACCATCCTGCAAAAGCCAACATCACTGTCTAAAACTTCAAAGTTGTTCTTCTGTTTTGTTCTTTCACCTTGCTCTTGAGACAGTCATGGTCATCGTAGCTTATTTTCTGTTATTTTCAGCAGAAGGGCAACTGTCTTCCATTAAATCTGAAAAAAAAAATACATCTCAAAGTAGAAAAATGAAAATTACGTATAGTGGAATCTGTTGCTCTCACTGAGATTGTAAGACAGGAGCTGTGAACTAGGAATTAATAATTTCCAGAATTGTGAGTTATAAAAAAAAAAAAAGGTGTCTTAATTTTTTCTACTATTTTCACTTATTGATGATCTTATGGTTATGAGTAAAAAGCATTACTAGAAAGGTAATCCTATATTCCTAACAATATTTGAAATTTGATTTCTTCTCTTTATAAATTAATTCTGCAGTACTTTCTCAAGAAAAATTAGTCAAATAATTAGAGTCCATTTGTTTCATTTTGAGAAACATTTTTATTTAAATATTGTTCGACAGACAAGAACAGTGGAAATTATAATTAAAATAGCTATGGTTATCTTGCAGTGAGCAGAATGTCTCTGACAACAAATGCTATAGCTTTTAGGTTGTAATTTAATGTACTTTTTCCAGGTTGACCTTCACTTCATGAAAAAGATACCACCTGGAGCTGAAGCATCAAACATCTTAGTTGGTGAACTAGAGTTCCTGGACCGTGCAGTTGTTGCTTTTGTTAGGTTGTCTCCTGCAGTGTTGCTTACAGGGCTAGCTGAAGTCCCTATTCCAACAAGGTACAGTTGCATTTATTTTGTTTCCTGTTTTTCTGAGTACCTTGTGGAGACAGGGTACTGTAAGCTTCAACTTTGTCATTTACTGAATTATGAATTTGATTCATTCTTAACGAAATTGCTTAGATCCTTTAAGTGGTGTATGTGTTATTTTGTGTGTACTTCACAGTAGAAATGATGCCTTGTTAAGTTACAACACAGGTTTATCCTGTACATACTGGTATTACTGCAGATGAAACACTGAAGTGAAATATTCAACTTTTTAGAATATTTCATCTGGAATTGAAACTACTTGTGTGATAATGCATAGCTGCGCCCAGAATCTAAAAATTAAATAGGAGTTGAGAAAAGGCAAAAAGCAAACCATGTGATTTGGCAGGGATAGTGAGTGAATGGATTGGGAGCATGTTGTAAATGTGTTCTTCAAAAAGTCACTTTGTATGTAGTTGCATGGTAGGGAATGTGACTTTTAATCATAAATTGTTATTAGATTAATTTTCCCTGTTGAAGTACTTTGATTCGAAAAACAAATTGTGAGGAATTTAAAAAAAGTCTAAAATAGACTTTAAAATCAAATAGAAAGCGTTTGATAGATGTGCAGTTACATTGTGGCCTGTTGGGGTCCATTCAGGTGGAAATTCCAAAATGATTCTCCCATATCTGAGGTCACTGACTTTACTATTCTTGCAGTCTCTCACTTTTTTTTTGATTTAAGTATATGTTTGTACATACATTCTGTCTCTCTTTCCCCTTCACTCTTTTAGTTTCTATAAAAGTAGAATTCTGACAGAAGACAGTAGTATGTTTCAGCTGTTTGTGACACTCAGGAAGGAGTATTATGCTATGAAATGCCATGCTGAGACTCAGATCCTTGAGCCTAGCTAGATAAAACAGTATAAAAGTTTCCTCAAGTCTTTTTTTGATTGAAACTACTTTGTTACTACTTTGGATATGACTTTTTAAATGATTTCTACTTTTTGCTTATGTAAGGAACATTGAGGCACTGAGCTGGCTTTGGAATAAAGACTCTGAAGTTTTTCCTGGTAATCTCCCCCAACGTCCCACAATTTAAAAAAAAACCCAAACACTAAAAGGAAAAGAAAGATTACATACTTGATTTTTTTTGTCAAAAGAAAAATAAATAATTGCAAATTAAGACAGTTAAGAATTTCTATAAAAATCTGTATGGAAAAAAATTTCAGTAATACAAGTGAAAATACTGTCCTGTGTGTTTTAGCAAAAATGAAAATTTCAGTTGTTTCATTTGAACCAATTATCTGCATTTTATAGAACCATACTTGCTTTTTATTTGGGGTAATTTGACTTCCCAATATTGCAGTAATTCATGCAACCGTAAAACAGTTAATTCTTTTGAATAAACAGAATTAAATAATTTAATGTTAATGTGTTCTGTACACAGATTATACTTGCATATATTTATTATGTAAGATGAGGTTTGTTACGTAAGGAGGTTTTGGTTGTCTCAGTCAAGACTGACTGTTAAGCTTATGATATATTTTTGGAAGTTATTTTCACATTTTTTCCTAAGCAGAGCTTCATGTTTAAATGCATGTGTGAGGATCTTGAAGGAGATTATATATCATATTTGTCTTAGAGATTCTTCTAGTCCACTTTTTAGATAAGTATTTCTGTAGCATTTGTAGTTACTTTCAGCCATCTATCCTTAATTTTTTTTTAAATTTACCTTTTATTTTCAGATTTTTGTTTATTCTTCTTGGACCACTGGGTAAAGGGCAACAATACCATGAAATTGGAAGATCAATTGCAACACTAATGACAGATGAGGTATTTTTATCCATTATTTGGTTTTAGTCATTTTGTACTAATTGAAGAGGTGTAGCAGGGAATCTCCACTCCAGATGAAGTGTGGCTAATCATTCTGTTATTACACAAGGAGCATTCTAGTTCATTTCATGATCCTGTAACAGGCCAGATAATGTTGCCATAAGGAGATGATAAAATCAGAAACAATATTCACAAGTGAAGATACCTTCACAGAGAAGATTCCATTTTACGTAGTTATTTTGCAGTGTATTTAATTGTGTTTAAGCTGTAAAATCTCTAGAATATTTANAAAAATAAACTTTTTCTGTAGCATGCATGCAACTACCTTGAGTCCTGACTGATTTTCTTTAAATCAGGAGGCTCGGATGGACAGAACGTGGTGCCCATGGCTCTGGGGTTGGGGGTGCAATCCCTGTGTGGGAGTTGCTTCGGAGTTGGACCAGATGATCCTTGTGGGTCCCTTCCAGCTTGGAATAACCTGTGAATCTGTGAACCATGAGGCTGTGATGTTTTTCCATGGCAGCTGGAACTTCTATCAGAACTATGTACCAGAAACTCTAGTCAGTTGAAGCTGGGATTGTTTGTTTAGTGAGAACTGCATGAAGTGCATTCTATTTCAGAGAAAAGGGGCCATTATGAAAAATGTTAGAGAGCACTCCTTTTTCCATCTCTTTTTCCTCCCACATACACTCCTCCGTTTTTCACAGGTATTCCATGATGTTGCTTACAAAGCAAAAGACCGCAATGACTTGGTGTCTGGAATTGATGAGTTTCTTGATCAGGTTACTGTTCTCCCTCCTGGAGAGTGGGACCCAACAATTCGAATAGAACCACCTAAAAATGTTCCCTCTCAGGTTTGTATGGTGTAAAATTCAGACACACAGACACTGTTAAATGTGATTTAATTTTTGCTGTGTAGATTTAAGTCTCTTTAATTTGGAATTTAGCTGTCACTATATAAACACTTTGCATGCTCTTTTTTTTTTAGGTTAATTTGCTTTAAGAGAACCCTTGACTTGCAAGCATACAGTATAGTGATGACATTTGCTATAGTTCAATACTGTCTGAATAAAGACAGACAGTTCTATCTAAAGATCTTGAATTCAGGGATAATTTGCCATAAGCATCTTTGATTATTCTGAATAGTCATGAGTTGCTTTTGTTCTCACTTATTGCAAGAATTGATCAAAGCCTGCTACTCTTTAAAATGTTATCTGATACAAGACTTTTTGTGATCAATTCTTTAAATTTCACAGAATCACAATTCTTTCTACTATTAACTGTTTGTTTATAAAACTCCTCTACAGCTTATGTTGATGAATCTTAAAATGAGGTTTATATGTTGAAGCTTTTGAAGTTTTTTTCAAAGCTTTCTCTTCCCCCTCACCCCATACCCCAGACAAAAAAAAAGACTCACAACAAGTATTTTTTCCTTCTGGTAGGAGAAACGTAAGATCCCAGGAGTGCCAAATGGAACTGCAGCCCATGGGGAAGCAGAACATCCTGGAGGACACTCTGGACCAGAACTGCAACGCACTGGAAAGTTAGTGAGCACATATGCAAAATCTTAGATGTTCTAAGTGATGCACTTCCAAAGGAATAACAATGGTCTGGTTCTCTCTCAGATAACTATCTTGGTACATGATTTCTTTCAGGCATTTTTTCTGATTTGTGTACCACACAGTTGAAAAGAACAATACATGCTAGTTTGTAGAGAGGGCAAGAGGGATTTGAGTTTCCACGTTGAATTTATTGGAAGCTCCTTTCTCTATTAGTTACAAACGTCAGACTTGATTCATGTTTCTTGGTTCTGTACAGCATGAAGGAAAAGTTTGGAATAGTCATATGCCATGTATTATGAATGCTTACAGCTGGTTTTAGTTGAAGTTTCTAGGTTGTTTAGCTCTAGCACTTCTTTCTTACCTCAGTAAGTCTTGATATGTCCTGGTACATGAGGCTATGGTTACCATGGTGGCTGCAGTATAAGCACATCAGAATGAAGAGTTTGCCCCAAAGAATACTTATTTTCTTCCATCTACGTAATAGGGTGTGATGCAAGTGTAGGAACTGTCAGTGGTTGCCTTAGTGCAGTGTAGTTGAGCAATAGACTTTTCTTTTACCTTGCTACTTTTTGATACTTAAATATTGTCCCTACTTACATGAAGCTAAAGGTTCAGGGACAGTACTGGTGTACACTAGGTGTCAGTGGAGATGGTGGCTGCTCTGCCTGTAAGCTGTTCTCTCACCAGTAAACCTGTTAATTGACAGCTTGAAGGATTGTTTTAATACTTAGGAGATAGTGGAACTGCATCTTCCTCTTTACCTCAGCAACATGTCATACATTGTGTGCCTGTGAGAAAAAGAGCTTTGTGGGGATACTTGCTTTAACTGTATGGTATGTTGTAAGGGAATGTCTGTTCCTAAATATTTCATTTTATTTGGTGTAGTGTAAAGGACAAAAGATGACACTTCCTGTCCTTGAAAAATGGTAGCGTATGTTCACATCTGTCATCCAGTGTATTTAGGAACAGGTTCTCAAATAAACAATGTGAAGCTCTATATATAGGCATGTGGGAAAATGGGCACTGTGATGGCTCTCTGATGAAACAAATGTAAAGAATTATTTCACATAATAAACATTAGGGTTTAATGCATGGGAGCAAGCAACTGTTTGGAACTTTTGGATCTAGATGATTCAATGAAGATTTTATAAAAGAAACATGTGAATTAGTTTGTTTTAAAAACACAATTACCTGATAGAAGTTACAAAGACAAACTTCTCTGAAACTTTTTTTTCTGGAAAGGATGGATTATAAGATTATGTATCATTTGATCAAGGGACTGTAGCTTCTCTGCAGTACTTTTGAAGCAATACTATAGAAGAAAGTTTGGTATGCCTCCTTAATTAATTTGAGCTCTTCTGTGTTTTTTTAGATTTTTTGGAGGATTGATTTTAGATATCAAAAGAAAAGCTCCTTTCTTCTGGAGTGACTTCAGGGATGCGCTTAGTCTGCAGTGTCTGGCATCATTTTTGTTTCTCTACTGTGCTTGCATGTCTCCTGTCATCACATTTGGTGGTCTGCTGGGAGAAGCAACTGAAGGTCGTATAGTATGTGTTAAATCTGAACTTTTAAAACAAACTTGCATTTCTAGGTCTGTGGTTAGTATTTTCTTATTGTTGCATGAATCACCTTTAAATATTGGTGTTTCAGTGTTTAGAAGACTACAGACTAAGACATTGCAAAAAGAACCTGTTTGAAAATTTATGGACACTTCTCTCTTTATCATATTCAGAGTGCAATAGAATCACTGTTTGGAGCATCCATGACTGGAATTGCCTACTCTCTTTTTGGTGGACAACCTCTCACTATTCTTGGCAGCACAGGACCGGTTTTAGTGTTTGAGAAGATCTTATTCAAATTTTGCAAGTAAGTGAAGGTCATGATAATACATCATCCTTTATGTGTTGTTGGGTAAAAGTAGAGACACTGATCCCAAAGTTCCAACAGAATAAAGTCAACAATTTGTTTTGGAGTGCCTCAGCTTTCAGAGTCCAAGAATTGTGCAATGACTGAGACAACTGGATGGGTGATAATGCAGAAAAGTTAATTTAAAAAGAACCGGTTTTTGTCCTCAGTTGTTTTGAAAAGAAAGGCAGCTTCAGGATTTGGGTGGTTTTTGGTTTGAGGTTTTTTTTTTCTTTTTAAATTTTATAATTTTCTACTCAGAGACAATACATTTAAATCACTGCTTTATCTCATCCCTAACTTATAAGGCATTACCTGTCACCAAGGAAATAAGTGCAGTGGAAGTGGTGCCATCTTTCAATAATCACTAATACAGACCATGGCATTCCTTCACCTATACAGAGAAGGTGTGAAGTGTCATGCCAGAACAGCATATATTCACATTTATGTTAATGCACTGAACATGACATGTATCTGCCACAATATGGTTTAAAATTATGTCTTCATCTTGGAAGCCATTCTGCTTGTCTACTATCCTGTCTGCTTTTCTGCCTCACTGCTGTGATGGGGCTTCTGCACCAAGATCTCCTGAACAGTGTAAACTAGGACATCCCACGTAGCACCCTGATGAATGTTCTAGCAAGTTCAGGTAGACTTAACCGTGGTAGTGTCACCTGCTATGTTTGGAGCTTTATTATCATATGCAATAAGCATACAGAATTTTGATGAAAGTTGTTACAGCTACTCTTTCACAGCTTAAAAAGAAATTGGCAGGTCTTGGCTGTTCACAAGGTAAGACATGGGGTGAAAAGTGAACGGACCTTACACACTTCATATGCATGACTACTCGCAAAGCTGCTCACTCGCTTGAGCAGAGATAAGGCTCTTTGTGCCCTGTTAATTGGGAGGAGAGCTCTGTTAAGAAGGTGACTTGACAATATCTTCAGTTCACATTAAGTATATAATTTCTGATTCAGACTGTCCCCAGAAAGGAAATTTTGCAGCTGCCTTGTCTCCATCTGTTGTGGCTAGACAGAACATTAACTGTGTTTAATTTTTTCTTATTTTTAGAGAGTATGGGTTGTCATACCTTTCTCTAAGAGCTAGTATTGGGCTGTGGACAGCAATCCTGTGCATCATCCTTGTTGCAACTGATGCAAGTTCCCTAGTCTGCTACATTACCCGGTTTACTGAAGAAGCTTTTGCTTCTCTTATCTGCATCATTTTCATTTATGAGGCCTTAGAGAAGCTGTTTCATCTCAGTGAGACGTATCCAATCAACATGCATAATAATTTGGATCTGCTGACAAAGTACTCGTAAGTAAGATTTCTTCTCTTAAATGGTTAGGATTTTTTTAATAGGTTTTTTTCTCTGGGAGGAGCACAGCAGGACCAGTTTACAGCAGCTCCAGACCCACCTCAGTTTTAGGTCTCTATTCACATTTTTATTTAATGAGTTTTTAACTCAATGGTCCCTTCCTGTAACCTTGTACTGATGGTTTATAATCTTTACAGGCAGTTCAGGCAATGCTTGTCCATCATATTGATCTGACTTTGTTCTGTTTTGATTTTTTTTCAAATTAACATGTTCACCTATCTAAAAAGGCCATAAGTTGATGTACCTCCTCTATTTTAAGCTCTGAGATACAAACACCAAGAACTGAAAGTGATTGTGAGGTGCTTCTCATTGCTTATTGATAATGTCATAATCAATTTGTTCTTAATCTAACTCCATTTAAGCTGCTTTACTTTATTGTGAAGTTTAGACAGGTACTATTCTACTTAGGGAATAAAAATGTGATGGGTTTTTATCAATATACTTTCATTTAGAAGTAAATTCCCATAGATTTGTTTCTCTGATATGAGAACCAAAACGTTGTTCTAGTACAGGACAAGATCCCAGTCTGTACTGAGGCCAGTAACTAAAATGTCATTAAAAAGCATTTTCAATGACAATCACTCTCCAGAATGTCCTTATTATTTAATTGAACCCA
>WEKX01004100.1:11987-59896 GCA_013390025.1 Pitta sordida | reverse complement strand
GTACCTGGGATGAAACACTTCTCACTTTCTGGGAAATCTCTTCCTCCCCCTACCACTGAAACCTGATGTGTTCCTTCTGGTATCCACGTTGTGTGTGAATAGTTCTACTTTCATGTACAACTTTCATACTTTTATGATAACTATAGATGCACTTCATAATTCCACACTGCAGACCATTGTGCTGATGATAATCTAACTGAAACTGGATTCTAGAAAAGAACTAGCACCATCCATCACGTTGAAATTCAGCTTCTGTCAGATGTTGTTTTAAGCTTTTCTAACATAAGTCTTTGTCCTGAAGAATGGAGAGAAGACTTTAAATTACAGATACAGTGAAAACTGCTTGTGCCCCTTTTAATTGTGTTCATTTTATTTTTCAAACCAGTCTTTTGTGGAGTGTATATAAGGAGAAGAAAGTGTCTTCATGTTGAACCCTTATGTTATGCCTGACGTAACATGTGCTGAGGTTTTTGTCAATGCCACCATTTTTAAAGTACCTGACTACAGCAATTCTTGCTTCTCTGTAGGCCCTTATTGCAGAGACAGTAGGTAGCTATGATACTATGGATCTCTTTAGGCACACAACTGAACTCAGCATGCATGTGAGTATAACTGTTGTATTGTTCTGAAGTTTCTGTATGTCCAATCTCCCTAATTAGATTTTTTTTTTAAAAATAGGTATGTCTTAAATAGTAAAATTGTTATTCATCTTTCGGATGAGATTGTCTAACTTCCATATTGTTATTTCTGGCTTATGCTGACATAATATAGCAGGCAGTTATTGTATTAAATGCTTTAGTCCCAAGAGTCCAAGAAATTAGTTCTGTAAGTCATGAAAAAACCTTTTTGATGTTCCAAAATCGGATGTAGATCAAAGGCATAAACTGTAAGTATTTCAGGAGGGAGCAGGGATATTGCCAGGACATTAATTACTAAGAAAGTGAAAGGCTTACTCTCTTACAGCTTAGTTTTCTTGTCATCCCTACAATGATGCTGCAAATTATGTGAAAATGTAAGAATTCATTTTGCCCAAAGGACAGGTTTAAAATGTGTGTGGTGTAATTCAGTTGGATATTTTCTTCTGTTAACACTGATGCAGATTTTTGGCAAAAACTCCATCCTAATTACTTTCCTGTACCTTGAGCAGGTTTAATGATTCCTGTTTTGGGGGGTGTTTGTTTCTTGAGGCTGAAGGAGCAAAAGGTTATGCCCACTGGGTATGTTCAACGCTGCAGGATAAAGCCAACAGAAGCACTGAGGTGTACCTGTACAACATTGTTGAAATGAATGCTATTCCAGCAGCCCAGGTGGTCTTGAGCAAATATACAGGTAGGTAATTTAATACCTCTCTAACCTGTCATACCTAACAGATGCATTCAGAATTAACAGATATACCTGTACTAATTCTGGACAAGAGAGGTCTGGCTGAGTTGGGGAGAGGCTTTTGAGCTGTGAAGTAATAAAAACAGGGTAAGCAGACCACTGATTTTTATTATCACACAAAGATAAACCAGATATGAGTTTTGTTTACCTAATCATTCCAGCAGATTTTTTCAAAGACCAGTGAAAATAGGGACCAGAGCCTTGTCATGCTTGTCACAAAGTGCTGTCAGACTCCCTTTGCATGTGTGTGTATGCATAGATGCAGATAGATGCTACATCCTCTGCCTTTGTGCTGTGATGCTTGGCAAAAGACTGCTCGTGGGAGCTCTGTAACTCCATAACCTCAAGCATATGATTGTGTTAACCTTCAGGACCATGATTTTGTGCATGGTTCCAAGCCAGCCTCCCCACTGCATATGTCTAGCCTGGAAAGTAGAGAGGGAAAACATGGATTTTCATTAATCTGCAATTATTAGTGTAAATAAATCATTTGAATAATCTTGCTGACTTTTGAAAGCTAAAATATAAAGTGCAAACACTGTAAATGAGATAGATATTGAGACTGTATTGGAAGTTGGCCAATGTGATACCTATCCATAAGAAGGGTAGGAGGGAGGACCCGGGAAATTATAGACCTGTTAGCCTGACCTCGGTGCCAGGCAAAATTATGGAGCAAATCATCTTAAGGAAAATGATGTTGCACCTCCAGGAGGGTAAGGAGATCAGACCTAGTCAGCATGGCTTCAGGAAAGGAAGGTCTTGCCTGACCACTCTAATTTCCTTCTATGATCAGGTGACCCGCCTGGTTGATGAGGGAAGAGCTGTTGATGTGGTGTACCTGGATTTTAGTAAAGCCTTTGACACTGTCCCCCATAACAAACTCCTGGTGAAGCTGGAGGCTTGTGGTTTGGATGGGTTTACAGTGGACTGGATCAGGAGTTGGTTGGATAACAGAGCTCAGAGAGTGGTGGTTAATGNTGAGGAGCGATTGAGAGAGCTAGGGTTGTTCAGTCTGGAGAAGAGGAGGCTGAGGGGAGACCTATCGCTCTCTACAACTACTTGAAAGGGAGGTGTAGCCAGCTGGGTGTCGGTCTCTTCACTCTGGCTACAAGTGGTAGAACAAGAGGACACAGTCTTAAACTGCATCAGGGGAGATTTAGACTTGACATTAGAAGGAACTTTTTCACAGAGAGGGTGATCTCTCAGTGGAATGGGCTACCCAAGGAGGTGGTGGAGTCACCGTCCCTAGAGGTGTTTAAGAAAAGGTTGGATGATGTACTTGGTGGCATGACCTAGATATTAGGGTAGTGTGTTATAGATAGGATGGTGTGTTGGTAGCAGTATGCCAACAGGTTAGGTAACAGGTTTGGCTAGGTTAGGTAATTGGTGATAGGTTGGACTTGATGATCTCTAAGGTCTTTTCCAACCTTACTGATTCTCTGATTCTGTGATTTGTTCCGTCGCTGTTCCTAAGTGAACTGCTGGAAAGCCTTCCTTCCTAGTCTGTGAAGAAGAGCTACAAGGCTGAGATAACATGTCAGCTGAGCAGTCTCTGCCATACCCATTTTGTGATTCTGTCATTAATTGCCAGGGTTAGAAGGGAACACAGTGTGTCATCTGGTGCAGCCTGCATGCTCAAGCAGAGTCATCCTAGAGTGCTTTGCACAGAATTGTTCCAGAGATGTAATATTAAAAATCATAGGAGTCTACTAGTATTTTACTAGAGTCATTACAAGATAAATACTTCATTACAAAAAATCCCCCCAAACACACTGTGTGCTGAAAATACATATATTATGTGCATTAATTCTGTATCACATGTGCTGGGACAAATGAATCCAATTTAAGAGAGATTACAAGTCAGTTACAATTTACAAAAGAGATTACAATACATACAATGATGCAGAGAAAACTGGTTTTAACCCACGACGACAGAGTACAACCCAGGACCTTGGGATGAGAACACCACAGTGCTCATTAGCTCTTGTGCTGAGCATGGTGGGGTCCTGCTGGGTGCAAAGCAGAAGGAAGAGAAGCCTGTTGGTTAGGATGATGGTCACACTTCTGTCAAAGTAATGATTGCAGTCTTGTCAAGAGTGGCATTCACAGTCGTGTTGAAGTTCTGTTCCTCCTCTGGATCCGATGAGCACAGGTGCAAGTGGGAATGCCCAGTACCTCCCCCAGGGTGGACAGTTTCAAGTGGGTGGTTTAATTCTGTGAGAGTTATTTTTGGAAAGTTTGGTCTAGGTCTTTGCAAATGCCTGTTAAGCCAGGGTAGTTGAGTCTATGTTGGCCCATTAGCAGACAGGAGCCCTCCAACTGGATATAAAGATGCTAATGCCTCCCTGAAGTGGAGTTATCACAGCTATGTCACTGGTGTGAAAAGAAACACTTCCCTGCCTTGCAGGGTTTGCCTCTTCCTTTATCTGTTGTACCCTGAGGTGTGAGGTGTGCCCTGGGCAGCTGCTCCAAATGATTCATTATTAACAGTTCATCAGAAATTTTATAGGGGGTGTAGAATATACAGTTTTGGTTACACCCACGTAGTGATAAACTGGTCCCGGCCCCTGTAACTAGGACATCCTAATATTTTAAACATTTTTGAGCTAACCTGACATCACGCTGTGGCTCTTCCATCTCTTCTGTATTTGTCTGCAGCCTATCAAAATTGTTCTAGTGAGCAACTGACAGAAGCACTTGGCAAAGTGTTTCGTATATATGTGTAGACTGGAGCTTCAATGTGGCAAGTTTTTGTAATCTTTTTCACAGCTCTTGTTCTCCTATTGTCAATTCTGATTTTCTAGAAAGAAATTCAGATGATCCATCTGCCTTCACAATGCTTGGTTATTTGAATGAGTACCTGCATCTAAACCGGCAGGCAGCATATGCCTATGAGAGGTAAGCTGCGCACCCTTGGAAAGCTTACTTTTAGAAGCTACTTGATCTCTTTTCCACACACCAGCAGAAAAACTTAAGGTCTTTACTTTCCTTAAATAAGTCTTACTTTCTGAAATCAACAATACATTTCAACTAAGTTTATTGTATGGGGAGGTTTTGGGATGTTTCTGTACCAAATCTAGAAATGCAGAACACAAGACTTGAAAAAAGAATGTACTCCAAGGCTTATGTGTCTTACCAGGACATTGAATCCCACTGTGTGGGATTTAAGTAAAATCTGGGGAGTCAGTAAGCTTGGTTATACTTTTTTTCTCTATCCTGTTCTAGTTAATGGAGGTGGTTTGCTTTGGTTGTGAGCTTTTTGTTTCCTTCTTTTTCAAATAATAGGAGAAGATGGCAAATGAAACGTTTGGTAACCGTTTGCTGATGCATTAAAACAGTAAAATAGGCTCTGTTTGTGTTTAATTAGCTTAGTAAAGCTGCTGCATGAAACAGTTGTCCATTCTGCTCTGAGAACTATTCTGAAAATATGGCCATAGTCAGATGGTAATTATTTTTCGTTCTGGTTAATTTCAGGGCAGCTTCATTGCTGAAAAACTCAGAGGATCCTGAGAAATACAATATAGCAATGCAAAACTATGGCAGGTCACTGTGGTAAGTGTTTTCTGACATATTTTCCAAGCCCATAACTTCAGCTGTAGATTAATGAATGCAGTGGCACAAAACATGAGACTTAAAGATGAAAATTTGCTAAAAATAATCTATTAAGCACCATTTTTAGCTGTAGACAGGTTCCAGAAATGGGTAGTGATTTTTAAAAAACCCATCAAATTGGAAGGCATTGCTCTGTATTTTCATAGATGTCAGTGATTCTCTTATCCGTAATAGTATAAGGCTTGTTTAGTGCCTTGTTAAGACTTGATACTATAGTGCCTTAATGTAATCTATAAATTGTAAGTGTTGTATGGCCTCCAGAATGAATTGTGATTTTTTTTTTTATTGTTTTACCATCTCCACATGTGAGATATGCAATGGGCTTAGTCTGAATAAAATAGCTACTTCAAGGTTTATTGAAAAATCCCTTCCACTAACCCTTTGAATTTTTATTGACTTCTACAGCCTGAAGCGTGAGGAGTTGGGGTGTTGTGTACAAGTGCGTGATCTTTCTGCTGATAAACCCCTCTGCTGTAGTCTTACTCCCAATTTTAGGTTCCCTTCATAATGCCCTTCTGTTCTGAGGGAATGCTTGGGAGCTGGACTAGATGATCCTTGTGCGTCCCTTCCAACTCAGAATATACTGTGATCCTTTGACACAACTCTTAACAGATGAAGACTTTCAGACTTCTCTTTGATACAGGATAGCTCAAGCTCTGCTAATTAGATATGAATTAGAATTCTGTATTCTGTGTGTGTGTTAGCTCTCTAGGGAAATCTCACGTATTGTTAAGTTTCTGTACATGATGCTGGAACTTTTAGCCTGGGATAATGTGGTAATTCATTAAGTTCTCAGAGAAGAATTTAAAATCAACTTTTTAGATTCCTGTAGTCTCACATCCAAGCTCTACATGTGTTGATTTCTGTGTGCAACTTAGACAAGAGCAAAGTTCTAGTAACTATTAAGTAGTTCTAGTAAAGGCAATCCTGTATTAGTTTCTCTGTAGTGGTCTTAGAACAAGAATGCTGTAATGTCCATCTGTATGTGTGCTTGCCTGTCTGTGTGGATAATAGTTGGATTTGCTTTTTTCATGTTTCTCCTTTGCTATTTTCTCCCCTTCCATTGTGTTGACCATTGATAGCCTCATATACACAGATGGAGTGGACTTTTTCCCATCAGTTATTCTTACTGCTACAGATAGTTGGAAAGAGTAACTGCTGTAACTGAAGAAGGGTGGGGAATACTGCATTCTTGTCCTAATATTGCATTTTTCCTGTAGTGTCTGCTTAAAAGTACTGTGGAAAAGAGGGTACTGGTCTTCAAGAACAGCTTGTCTGAATCATGGTTGCTGATGCTACATCCTTCATACCAGTAACTTTTTTTTTCACAGTGCTCTTGGTCTGTGTGATAAGGCCATTGAAGTTTACACATCAATACCCCTAACTGAGTTTGATGGCATTGTGGGGCTAGCATTAGCTTACTTCAAGAAAGGACTCTTAGGAGAAAGCATCAAAGGTAAAATTCTGAGCATTATGGGACACTTCTCTTCAGGTTAACAAGATTTGTTTGTCTGAATAACCTAGCTGTTGTTCAGTTTGTTTTACTGTTTCAATCCTAATGCATATGTACAGACTCCTCAATTATTTTAGTACCTTGAGTGCCATGTACAGTTTTGGCACCGTATTAAGCTATTACAGAGTATACAAAGGAGCAGCCACCAGGATGGTGAGGGGTTGGAGGGGGAGCCTTATGAGAAATGTCTAAGGTCACTAGGTATATTAACCCTGGAGGAGACTGAGGGGAGACCTCATTGTGATCTTCAGCATCCTCACAAGAGAAAACAGTAGGGCAGGTATGGATCTCTTCACTCTCATGAAAAGTGACAGGACTTGAGAAAATGGCATGAAGCTGGATCAGGGGAGGTTTAAGTTAGGTATTAGGAAATGGTTTTTCACACGGAGGGTGAACAGCCTCCCCAGGGGAGTGGTCACAGCACCAAGCCTTTCTCCATTCAAGAAGCATTTGAACTATGCTCTCAGGCAGATGTTGTGATTCTTGGGATGTCCTGTGCAGGGCCAGGAGTTGGACTTGATGAACCTGATGGGTCCCCTCCAACTCAAGCTACTCTATGATTCTATGGTAATCATTTGGCTGTTCAGCAGAGTGCTAGAACTGTTCAGATATAGAGTAATCACTTGAATTCTGCGAGGAGTTGGTTCCAGAAGATGCCACAATAAGCAAAATCTATGAAGTAGTGGTAAATAGGATAAATGCAGCAAATACGGTAAAGCTGGTAAATATGGGAAAGCTGAGGAGGAAAAGAACGTGATATATTGAAGCTGCGAATAGTGAGCCACAAAGTAGTAAGGGATTACACTACTACGTTTCTTCAAGTGTTTAGTTCTCGTCTATGAAGCTATTTTTCTCTTAGCCTCCATTGTTCTAAAATAAAGTGACTTTTCTGAAAGAATCAGTTTTAGTCAAGAGAAGACTGAGAGGTGATCTCATCAACATAAATATCTCAAAGGTGAGTGTCAAGAGGATGGTGCCAGGCTCTTTGTGGTGGTGCCCAATGACAGGTCAAGGAGTAATGGACACAAACTAAAACAGAAGAAGCTTGACCTCAACCTGAGGAAGAACTTCTTTACATTGTAGGTGGCAGGGCTCTGGAACAGGCTGCCCAGTGAGGTTGTGAAGTCTCTCTGGAGACTTTCAAAACCTACCTACACAAGTTCCTGTGTCACATACTTAAGGTGACCCTGCCTTGGCAGATGGATTGAAGTGGATGATCTCTAGCGGCCCTTTCGACCCGTAATGACTCACTGCTTCATGGCTCAACTTTTGTGGCTTCTGTACATCACAGGGGGCAGGGGGTTCCACTAAGAGCCCTTTGGCATCCCTCGTTTGGTCACCTTTTTTCCCAGGTCACGTGACCAGATGGTTACACATGCTCAGTGCATGCCTCTGCCCCATGGGGTGGTGCACTGGCCCTGGCAGGTGCCACTTGCTCTGGGGATGCCCAGAGTTCTTCTCTTATGAGAGTATTGGGAAGATTAATAAAATGGTAGGGCAATTTCATACACACTGTGTCAGGCTTGCTGCAGGGGTGCAGGGGCTCAGCGGGAGCCCTCACAGTGAGCAGTGGCAGCCTGCACAGCACAGGCTTAAAGCAGTGGCAACTGTAAGCAGTGGCAGGGTCAACATATGGCACAGGAGGGACAGGGAATGCCTCCTGGTGTTCACCGGGGCTGAGGGGGCGGGGCAGTGGGCAGGGCTGCATTTACATAAGTATTTTCTGCTACTTCGCGGAATTCACTGTTTACAGGATCTTTCTGGAACCAACCGCCTGCAATATTCGAGGGGTTACTGTATTCCATGATTTTGTGATAGGAGATTAATGCATTGTTCTAAGCACTTTAGTTTCCGTGATAAATATAATTCTATATCATGTTCTGCACTGCTAAGATTTGAGACTTCTCAAATAGACAGAATTATCAGTGTTGAAGTGTAAGCACTCACAAAAGAATATACATCTCAGTATTTTAAGTAATCTTGCGCCCAACTGAATTAATATTTCATACATGAACTATCACAGGTAGGTATGGATACTGTGTTCTTGCAGATTTTTTCTGGATATGCCAATACTGTTTTTCATTTGTTTCCACTTGCTACATATTAAACAACTCCCAGGCTCTAAGCAGTAAATCTGTTTTTTCCAAACATAGTTATTTCCAAAGTCTTAGTAGATTATTTTTTTGTCATCTGCTTATGATTTGAGGTGTGCAAATATAGTTTACCTGAACCCAAAGTGTCCCTCTGTTTTCTAATAACATGCTTTGCAAATGTTGTGATTTTTCTTCTACTTCAATTCTGAGCCTTGAACTTTTATCAGCCTATGAAAAAGCATTGTCTGTTGCTGAGTCTGAAAAAGATAAAGCACATATCTTGACTGCCTTGGCAATAATAAAATATAAACAGAACGAAGTGGATGCTGCAAAGACACTGCTGTTTAAATGGTGAGTAGAGGGAATAATAATCAGAATATAATACAGTAATACCTTGCTTATTCATGCCTTCTTATTCGCAGCTTCACTGATTCGCAGTTTAAATATTATTCACAGATTCACGGGCATTTCCCAGTTGATGCATGCACAGTAAGCACGTATTCGTGCTTCCAGGTTCACGGTATTCTGTATTCCCGGCTTTGGGCCACGATTCACGAGTGTGTACTTGCTTTATTCGTGGCTTTCCTCACGATTTGCAGTCATGTGTACACATATTCGCACCTTTTGCTGCATTTCGCAAATGGGGATTCACAGGCTTTTTTCCTGTGAACCTAATTCACGGATTGGACAATTCATGGGACTCATGGGAGACCCGTAATCTCCAAATATGGAAGTAAGACTGTATTTTGTTGTACTGCTGAATCCTCACATTTTTGTGGGAACCCAGGTGGATATTGTCTTTTTATGTTGTAGAATAAAAGTGGAAATGGATGCAGTCCTTTAATTCCTGTGATACATCTGGGTTTGCTTTATGGCCTATGTCTTCCACATTCTTAAAGCATTATGGAGTGGAAGGGCTGGGTGGTTTGATATCCAACATCTTTGAGTGGTTGTTTTAAACACTTTATCTTTTAAGATAATATTGCTTTGTCGTTTTCTTAGGACTGGGCAGTATTTTGCTCTTTAGCTGTAAGAGGTCTAGATGTCTAGTGAAAACAATTTCAGTTTAAATAGTAGGAAATTTCCAAAACAGTTGTATTCCAAGCATCATAGACAAGGATCAACCTTCAGTAAGTAGAGAGCTTCAGTAGTGGTGGTATGGTACACTGTCTTGCCAGCAGACTCGTGAAGTTACTGTAACAATGAAGACCCATTACCTATCCTAACTCTAAATCCCCAGTAAAGGATGATTAACTAGCTAGGAACCTGGTATTTCCTATATGCTGTAAGTCACTGCAGACTTCTAATTTTGTCATAAACAGTGAGAGTTTTCTAGTTGACCTTGTTAGTGCTTATTGAAAAAGAACTAGTTAATGGTTTAGGTAAGAAACATCGGAGTGAATAGATCTAAATTGGAAGCACAGTGCTGCAAAGGTGTATGGTGGAATGAGAACAAAAATGGAGCATTGCTGTCCAATAGATATATCTGCTGTCTGAAATTCATTCTAGATGACTTAAAAAGCCTCAGCAGGACCTTGAACACGAAACTACCTTATTAATTTCTCATATCCAGCCTAACATAGAGGTTTTTAACAGTGAGTATAACTTGATAGCTAATATGATAGAATACCATTTTTTACTTCTCAAAGGATGCCTTCTGTTCATGTTTAACAGCTTTTAATTACTTCTTGCTAGAGTCTGAAAACAAAACATAGAATCAGAAGCTTACATTCTTTTTTGAAGGCAAGTATAATCATTAGGGATTTGTAGCGACCTGATCCTGAAAGATGCAGATCTAGCTTGATCCACGGTCTCACAGTGAGAAGCTGTTAATCGTATATCCATTCATGGTCCATAGGAGCAAGAGAACTGAGAAGTAACTTGTACTCTAATGTTCACAGTAAGTTTAATTTGTGCTCCAAAATAGTGTCTCTTTCCTTTTCTGTGGTTCCACAGCTCATTAAAGGAACATAACATGGAAAGTCTGAAGGCTTTGTGCACGCTAGGACTGGTAAGGCAGGATACAACACTTGCAACAGCAGCCCTGAAAGAATTACTGAAGCATGAAAAAGAAGTTGATGGGATTTATGAGAGATGTCTTACTGCATCTGCTGTTTATGCATTACAAGGTAGAAATATGGAGGTCCAGAGAAAAATCTCCAAAGCAATACACAGGTATGTAGTTTGTCTTGTAGACTGCCTTGTAAACACATTGCTTTGATTACATTGGAGATTAGGCAAACATCTGTTTACTTGCATCATTCTCCTAAAAAAAGAAATAGGAAAAAATTGTTTTTCAACGGTGAAGTCTTCACTTCAGGTCATAGCATCAGCTGACATAAATTTGCTTTCTGATTTGTAGTTCACTGTTCTATGAAAGCATCTCTCATCATATGCAGCACAACCTTCAGCCTAGAAAAGTCTGTAGGGTTTTTATGTAGTATTTAAAAACAGGATTTGAAACTATCTGTTAACTAAATGTCTGTGTTTAAACGTGTCTTGAATAGGGCTAGTGTTCTGTGCCTTTAGCAAGACACACCTCAGTCTCACTAAGTGTATTTGGAAACTATTCTTTATGTGAATTATTTTTCTACAACTTCAATAGTGGGTTGTTTGTTACGAAATACTACCCATGTCCATTTTCTACAGCATTGCATTGTTTTCTTAATAGTGAACGATCCATTTGGTATTTATAGCAATTGCCTACTGAGTCATGGAAGACCTGGTGCATATCTAAACTAAAAAGTCTAATATCCTTGGGTTTTTTTCCAGTAACCCTGATAATCCCGCCCTCTGGTCTCTTCTATCTCGCGTAGTTCCACTGTATGCATCACAAAAGGCAAAAGTAAGTGCATTGCTGTAAAACGTGTACTGTTTACATCCTGAGTAGTCTGTGTTGTTTCATAACTAAAAAAACTCCACCCTTCAGTAGGTGGGCTTTCACTAGCTAATATGAAATCTTAAGGCTTGCATACAGAGCCATGCTCTGAAGTTATATGCTATTAGATATACGGAAGTTATATGCTATTACAGACGACTTCCAGACCTCACGTTGGTTCTGAGCAGGTCCCGCAAGTCATGGAATACGTGAAGATAGCAAACACATGAATATTCAATTAGGCCCCACCCATTGCCACACCCCCTCCACTAATGAGCTCTAGTGGGCAGTCCTGGGAGCGGTGCATGCCCTGTAACTCCTCAGGAAAGTGAAGCAAGTGCCTTTTGCCCCTTCCCAGCAGGGGAGTCCCATGGAATCAGGTGAACTCCCTGCAGCCGTGCTGCCCCCGTGGCAAGTCCCGGGCTTCCGCTGCTGCTGCAGCAGTGGTGGTGGCAGGCTTCTGACTTGCAGCAGGGGAAGGCACTTCCTCCTCCTGCTGTCACATGCAGACACAGACAATGGGAGCCCCATCCTGCAGCCCAGCGAACAATGCCAGCCACACAAAAGCACAGATTTACATTAAACACACCCCAGCAGGGCCTAGCCAGGCCTATTGGCTCTCGGGTGAGCCAATTTTTTATAAACAACTGGAGGACATCTCAAGATCGCGCTCCCTAATTCTCATAGGCGACTTCAACCTCNGATAAGGAGGGCAGCATTATCACTGGGGATGAGAAAAAGGCAGAGATACTTAATGATTTTTTTGCCTCTATCTTTAATAGTAAAGACAGCTGATTACATAATGAAAGGTCTCTTCAAGGGTCTCTTGATACAGGCGATAATGATGAGGAATGGTCTAACCCCTCTTTAATACAGGAGGAAGATGTAAGGGACATACTAGTACATTTTATTGAGGGTTTTTTTGGCAGTAGTGGACCTCTGCTCTGATATCAGGCATGTGTCTATTGGCTGGTGTCACCCTCTGTGCTGTGATCAGTTGCTACACACACAGCCTGCCCAGGCAGCACCACCCGAGAAGGAGTGGGTCTGGTGGGACAGTGCCCCTCTCCCATCGGGAGCAGTTGGTGCTGCCACCTGCACCCTGAGTGGCAGCGGCTGCGCACACAGCCTGCCCAGACAGCACTGTCCAAGAGACAGGGGCTGGCGGGACAGTGCCCCTCTCCCATTGGGAGCGGGTTCCACCCTGTCCCAGACGTAGCTGCCAGGACAGGAACTCATCCCCACCTCTGCCCCCGCCCCCTGCCATTGAATTTAAACAAAAATGTAAACAAAAATCATTATCTGGAAAGGCACTGGCTCAGGGATGCTGCTGGAGAANCTGGTGGGACAGTGCCCCTCTCCCATCGGGAGCAGTTGGTGCTGCCACCTGCACCCTGAGTGGCAGCGGCTGCGCACACAGCCTGCCCAGACAGCACTGTCCAAGAGACAGGGGCTGGCGGGACAGTGCCCCTCTCCCATTGGGAGCGGGTTCCACCCTGTCCCAGACGTAGCTGCCAGGACAGGAACTCATCCCCACCTCTGCCCCCGCCCCCTGCCATTGAATTTAAACAAAAATGTAAACAAAAATCATTATCTGGAAAGGCACTGGCTCAGGGATGCTGCTGGAGAAGATTTACACAGTTATGTAAGATTTACACACACTCAGGGTAGATGTGGTATCTGAGACTGGACACCGCATCTACCCTGAGTATGGTGAGATCGGGTCTACCCACCCAGAGAGATGCTGGGACAGTGGTGCAGGTGGCTCTCTGTACCAGTGTCCCCAGTGGAGCAGAAAAGGGTTGTTTCCTGGTGCAGGGTAGTCATGGGTGCCGGGAAGAGCCGAAACAAACACCGACACACAGCGGGACAGTACCAGAATAGCGCCGGAGCGCACTGGCGCTGAGGGGGGCAGTGCAAAGGGTGGGGAAAATTTCCATATTACTGACATGTCTGTCAGCACGGATGGAGGGTGCAGGGGCCCAGACCCATGGTACCACAATAAATGAGAGTTGACTGTATTAAAATTTATGTGTGTTCAATTTGGTTAACCTAGTCAGTTTCACTTTTCACATTAGCCACTGTTTCCTTGCCACTATTAGCTTTTCTTCAAATAAGTACACTTTGTGTTAATTTATGTAAATGAAAATAGCGGCAGGAAAAATCTCATTTATATATGGGGCTAAAATCAAGAACAGGTCATATGGATAAACTCTAATCCTGAATGTCTCTTTCTAATTTTTTAAAAAGAGATCGTGCTGTAAAAAAAGGAAAATACTTCATTTTGCAAATTTGGTGTTTCTGATGAACAAAGATGGAAAGATACTGACATTACATTTAATTAGTCATATAACCAAATGATTTTTTTGAATCTTGCAGGGGGGAGCTGTGGCAGGAAATGTCGCACGTATACTTGATGTAAACCACAGAAAGGTTTGGCTTTCTTAAAATGAAGATCATATAATTCCTTAAACAATCCTAAAGTCAATTTTATCTGATCACTTACAGTGTTAAGTGACTCTTACGTTCTGTTTTATAGGAAGTCATGCTGAATATTGCAGTTAATCAGTTAGCAGCAGGATGTCACATGTTAGAGGACGAGAAAAACAACCCTATGAAGAATATTCAGAAGGCCATCCACATCTGCCCAGGTTACTCTTGTTCTCAAACACAGTAGTGATTTTTTTAATTTTTACCCATCGGAAATGAAGTTACCAGATGTAGATTTCTTGGGTTAGTTTGTTGTTCAGGGTTATTTAGTATGTTAGACAAAATTGAAAAACACATGTTCTCTCAGGGCCATTATGCAACCAAGCAGAAGAGAATTATTCATCTATCTTGAGAATTTGAATTTGAAAAGTTCTGTCACGATGTGCAGGTTATGAACTATAGATAGCTGTTCTTTTACTAAATGGTATTCTTCCTTAAGTGTATGAAGCACGAATCTAGTGGGGTTTTCAATTTCTAATCTGTACTTGGTGAAATATCAAAACATCATTTCTTCTGCAGTCATTTTGCTCTGATGCATCAGGGTGACTACAAGTTAAAAATGTCAGTTACTTTCCTAGAGGAACACACAAGAGTATAAGTGCTATTCCAAAAGCAGTATACCTTACATTTTACTTTGTTGGGCTTTCAGACTTTGTTTCATTTTGCTGGCAAAATTAATTATCTTAGGGATGAAAATTTACATAGATGAAATCTTAACTGAGCTCTAACCAGTTCAGGAAAGAGGGCAATTCCAGTAGTAGGTGTTCTTCTCAGGACTTAGGGTAAGCTGGCACTGGAATTAGCTGGCAGTGGAATTAGGCACTTACTACTGTAAATGTCATGCTATTGTTCAGGGCAGGCTGAATCTGGATGACTGAAAGCTGTGGATCTGCAAGCATATTGGGATTTTTTGCTCTCACTGTTACAGTATGAAATGATAGTCGAGGTTAATATGTTTAGTCAGAAATACACTGGCAGCTTCAGGTTAGTACACTCGTGTTTATGTGAAAAACAATTAGTCGGCTTTAGGAACAGAATTTTCACTTTATAATCTGACAGCTCTTACTAGTTACAGGCAAGTAGTCACTATCTTTTATTTACAGTGTATGGTTCCATTGATGGCTATGTTTTTATGCTTTATCTGGTGAAGGCCATTTTAAGTGAACTACTAGCATATTTAGAATGGGCATGAGTTGCCTTTGACCATTCTTTTCTAGGTAATCCTGCTGCCTGGGCAGTGCTAATGGCAGCCTGTCATGCTGAAAACACTGTTGTCTGTCTAAACAACACTCAGCCTAAACGAACAGGTCTAGAGATGACACTTGTGACTACAGTTTCAGCCAAAAGTAAGCTATATGAGTTTTTTATTTTTAAAAACTAAAGTACAGTTGAAATTATCTAAGTTTGTATTACTATTCTGTACTTGCATATAGGCTGAGGATTTCTCAGTAGTGGTTTGAGGTGTTAACTGTACTTTACACATAAAAATGCTAAGTTCTCATGCACAGCTAGAGTTAATGACTTAATGGCAGCTTGCTTTCCCCTTTAAAGCCTCAAGTAGTTTTCTAAAATAGTACTGCTGAGCTCCAGTGACTAACTGGATGGTTGTGGGTGTATTACATTGCATCAACACTGCCTATGAAGAAAGATTAAAGTACCCTTCAGTTCTGTAACTTTCAGTAGAGGCTCACTCTTGCAAGCGTCCATAGTGTTTTAAAAATTAATTCTAGGTTTAATTGATTGTTCCCATTGTCTCAAATGGTGTATGCTTTTTTCCCCTCTTCTAATTTTTCCAAGTTCCAATGTTTCTAATAATGAAGGAGGCGATGTCAGGTTAAAACTCCTAAAGTTCTCCCTTACCAGATTTAGAGAATGTAACCAGTATATGGCACTACAGCATAAACACTAATGTGGTTAACTGTTTTGTCTGTCTTCACAGCCAGGGAAAGTAACCTTCCACGTAATTATGTCCGTATTCTTGAAGACTGGTGTCTGTGTCAAGCTATTAGTAGTCTAGAGGAGACTGGCAAACTATCAGAAGCTGAAGCTCTTTGTAACAAGGTATGAGGGTGTCATACTGGCAGATTGTGGTAGAATTGTATAAAAATCATTTATGTGCATTATGCAAAAAGGTAATCTTCGAATTAACAACTGCCTGTTCAATCAGAGCTACAAAAACAGTAGTTCACAGAATATTCTGAGCTGGAAGGGACCCATAAGGATTGACCCTTAAGGGAATAGCCCACAGGGGCATTGTACCTGCAACCTTGGCATTATTAGCACCATGCTCTACCCAACTGCACTAATTGTTGGCATATTCTCCCCGCCCGAGATACTGTTTGCAACACTGGAACCTATGTTAATAGTAATGGAAACACGGTGCACCATGATAGAGGTAAGTCTGCTCTTTCTTAACCTAGCAAAACATAAACAAGATTAAGCAAAACATTCAAGGCAAGAAGTTCAGGTAGGAGACTTGCATGGGACTTCAATTTCTGCTTGGGCGTGTTCATATTGGTTTCAGAGCCACGAGTAGATGCTACAAGTTTAATTTGTAAAAAGAAAAGTCTTGAGGCAATGCAGCTAGAGAAGGGGACTGGGTTAACTTGAATGTTGATAACATTCAATATTGTGTTTCATGTGTTCATCAACAGAAGCCTTGGCAAAATATAACCAGAAAAGCTATTGGATGCAGCACACATCCTTGACTTTCATTAAGGAGAATTATTAATCCCATGCAAATGTTCTCCTTGAGGGAAAAGGAGTTTAAAAAACCCCAACACAACAAACCACAAAATAGCCAAAATAAATGTATTCACTGAACATGCTGGTTTTCAGGAGAATATACTTTTACTTTTTGTTGGTTTGATGTCTTTCTTTTCTGGCCAACATGTCTGTTGGCCTGTCTTACATTAATGAGGAGTAGAGATTTATAGGCATACCAGGTATGTCTTTCCCCTCATCATGGCATGGCAGAAGGTTATGTTCGAGTTTGCTTGTATTTGTTGATTAAATAGCTTGAGGAGAGGATACTCAGTGCCTACAATTAGTGAAGAAAATATGGGAGCGTTCTTTGGTACCACAAACTCTGAGTGATAGAGAATCCTCAGAAAGCCATATGACTGGGGATGGTGAGTCAAGCACTGCACATTCCATTCGAGATAGGCAGATAAGTGATTCTGCACTTGTTCATATGGGAAAATTGCAGCATATTTAGCAGCTTCTATTGTGTTTCAGAAAGTCTCTGCATTCTTTATAAAGCAGAAGCTTGTTACAGGCAACGTATTTCAGGTTTTTTAAAAAATGTCTGAAAAGTACAAGTGTTTCTTAAATCTAGTTTGATTTATAATTCTTAGAAGTATTATGATTTGAGCAGAGAAAATAACATGCTGTGAGGCTTGCGGAAGCTTAATGTGCTTTACGTAAGAAGGATAAAACAATGGATGGCTAGTTTTCTGTCTTTGCATTTTGGTGTGTGTATGTTCAGAAAAATGCTCTCTAGGTATCTGCTACTCCAGTGAGAATAAAGCACCTTTTCTAGGAGAACTGAATTTGCTTGAAACCCTATCAAGGTTCCCTTTAACTACACACAAGGTTTTTGCCTGTACTAATCGGCCCAAACTTGTAATAATTGACAAATGAAGTAAGAACTGTCTTTCAGAAACATGTTAAGAGTAGGATATATACAAAATTTAGGATAGACTTCGAATGTATTTGCAAGAGAGAAAATACATTTGAAGTCTATCTTAAAGCCGGGAGAAGAGGAGGCTCAGAGGTGGCCTTATTGCTGTTTACAACTACCTGAAGGGAGTTTGCAGTCAGGTGGGTGTGACTCTCTTCTCTCAGGCTGCCAGCACCAGAACAAGAGGTCATGGCCTCAAGCTGCGCCAGGGGAGGTTTAGGCTGGATATTAGGAAGAGCTTTTTCACAGAAAGAGTGATCTCTCACTGGAATGGTCTGTCCAGGGAGGTGGTGGAGGCACCATCCCTGGAGGTGTTTAAGAAAAGACTGGATGAGGAACTCAGTGACATGGTCTAGATAATGGGAGGCTTGGATGGGTGGAGTGTGCTGCTCATGGCTCCAGGTTTGTGGGTTTGATCCCCGCGTGGGTGTTTGCTTGGGAGTTGGACTAGATGATCCTTGTGGGTCCCTTCCAACTCAGAATAACCTGTGAACCTGTGAACATTATCTGTTTTTATGGGTTAATCCTTGGACCACTCCTTTGTGCAGAGGAAGATGAAAAGCATCCTGAGAATGTTTTCAATGCTATTTTCTGTAAAGAACAAAATGAAAATATATAAGTATCTTTGATATATTTGGAAATGGTAATTCTGATTGTTTTGGTTTCAGGCTCTAAAAAGTTGCCCTGAGAACCCAGCTCTGTTTTTGCTTTTGAGGCAAGTTCAGTGTAAGCAGCTGTTGCAGTCTCACAAAGAACTTCCAGGCAACATCCTGGAGGAGCTTCACAAGACAGTCATGACCAGTTCAACTTCAGTTGCAGCCTGGCAAGTAAGTGTGGATCCTTCCCCTGACTGGTATGCCATTCTCCCACCCACTAAAAGAGGGTGAATGTTTGTTTCACAGTCAGTGACAGAAAAAATAGCTTATATTTGAGGTGTTATAAAGTTGAACATTATGTTAACTTTCTTTAATAGTCAAAATAATAAGGACCATTAGTAATGGCGAGCAGACATGGAGGCAGGAGAACTAAACACCCGAGATAAATCCCTGGTACCTGTGCTTTTAGGGACTTATGATTTGACATATGAGCAGAAAAGAGTGAAATATTTCATAACTCATAAGAATAAATAGAATTATAGGGTTTCCTAATGTGGTAATATACAATTCCTTATTCACGGTCTGAAAACCTGAATAAGTCTCTTTCTTCATACGCTCCTAACTTCTTTTGAGTAAATTGATTCTACAGAGAAGAGAAATCACTCCCAGTAACAGTGTTCACTAACTGCCTTCCATGGCATCATGAGTGATCCCTTTTGGATCCCTTAGAGGTGCTGTAACTCACTTCCTATTCTGCTTCTGTGAGACAATCCGAGAAGTGTGTCTCACACATGCCAAGAGATCTTTCTGGTGATGTCTCACATACATTTATGTATTTTCCAACAGTTGCTTTTAGTTACAGTTACTATCTTCCTTTAACATTGTAAGTAGCATATTGTTTAGAAAAATTCTGTGAAACTTCTGGAGTCCTTTATGAAGTTGAAGGATTTATGGTGCTCACTCTGACTGTTGCTAAAATTAAACCCGTCATGTCATCAGATTCACTGAAGTTGATTTCAGTCTCAGATCAGTGCAAGGCTGCTGTAGAGTTCATTTTTTGACTTGTTATAGGACTGCAGGTCATCTCTTCTGAAACACAGGAGTGTAATTTCTGGAAATGTGCTTTTTTATGCATTTTTCTCTGATTTGTGAGACTTCATCTTTCTCATCTACAGAACTAATTCAGATTGAATTTGCAAAATAGAAAGGTATGGAAGACATGACTGTATCCTCTGTTTTAGTAACATATTTTGAAAATGAAATTAGTACTTGTATACATTCTTCAAGCATCTCTTGCATAGCCAAGTCATCTTGCTTACAAGCAGGGAGAATGAATGAACTGAAAGTGTGTGTGATGTGGGGAGTGTGTCCAGTTTTGGACCCCTCAATTTCGGCAAGATGTTGAGGAGCTTGAAGCGTCTCCAAAGAAAGGCCATGAAGCTGGTGAGGGGTCTAGAGCACAGGCCCTGTGAGGAGCAGCTGAGGGAGCTGGGGTTATTTAGCCTGGGGAAGAGGAGGCTCAGGGGAGACCTTATGGCTCTCTACACTTCCCTGAAAGGAGGTTGTAGCCAGGTGGGCGTTGGTCTCTTCTCCCCGGCAACCAGTGTCAGAATGAGAGGACACAGTCTCAAGCTGCACTAGGGGAAGTTTAGGCTGGATGTTAGGAAAAAATTCTTCACAGAAAGAATGATTTGCCATTGGAACAGGCTGCCCAGGGAGGTGGTGGAGTCGTCGTCCCTGGAAGTGTTTAAAAAAAGACTGAATGTGTCCTTTAGTGCGATGGTTTAGTTGATGAGATGGTATTAGGTAATTGGTTGGACTTGATGATCTCAATATTCTCTTCCAATGTAGTTCATTCTGTGTGAATTCTGTATGTGTGAGTGGAAGGGCTTGGTTGTTTTGGTCTTCTTAATCCAGACCACAGATAAGCCCTCTCTGAGGGCTTCAGTCTTCAATTAAAGAGGGTATTTCTTAGGGCTTAGAGAGCATTCTGAAAAAGCCTGGCTGCTACATCTGTTCGTAGTGGATAAATACATGATTTAATGTTTCCTGTCTCTAGACTTCCTAAGAGTTTGATAAATATTTTATCTTCCTTGGAAGTATCCACTGTGATGCTTTACAGTTTTACTAAGTTACCGGGGCCCTTAACTTTTCTTTTTGCTTAAGTTTTTGGCTTTTGTCCAAGTGGTTGTTTTGCAGGATTTAGGATTTAGGAGTGCTGCTTGAGTGGCTCTTCTGTTAGCTGTTCTAGTTTTTGTGATGTGGTTTATCAGGGAAACAGAAAAGCACATCTAGCAAAGCTGACATTGGGTCTTCGCGTGAGCATTCTCTTCCTCACATCTTCAGCTGCAGAAACCAAGGCCAAGGGAAGCTTTTTTTCCTTCACATAAGTGGATGTTTTACTTTGCAGCAGTCGTGCAGTTTGATGTCAAGAATACACAATTTCACCAGAGCTAATTAATAATTTCCAGTGTGCTTAGTGGATAAGTAACTGTAATGCACCAGAAAGGGTTAATAATTTTTGCCCCTTCAAACACCAGGCAGACCTTAGCTAGCAAAAGTCTAAAGACCTTTACTCAAAAGCAAGGGCATCATGTGGGGTTTTTAGTACGAAATTGCTTTATTTGCTTTGCTGATGATCCAGCAAGGAATATTTCTAAATGTGGCTTACACATCTCCATGCACATCATGTACGTATTAGCGATTTGCGAGCCTGTGGCTGCATCTCCTTCAAAAAATGTGACATGACTACAGAATTAAAGATGGAGGAGTTGGAATCCTTTTCCTTCTCCTCAGGAAATCCAGGACATCTTGCTGTGTCAGAGCAAACAGCAGAAGCATGAAACTGTGCGTCCAAGTGTCTTTGTTTGTCCCATCTGTCTCCACCAGCATGACTGCTGGATCCGAAACTGTGTAACACAAGTCTACGCCCATCACATGGACTCAGGCTCACATTACATAATGCCTTTGATGTTCCTGGCTTTACTCAGATGGGCTTAGAATATCTATCAAAAAGGTATCAGTGAGTGGTCTAGGGAACTCCCAAAATAAGTTACTGTAGTGAGGCATACTGCCAGCTCTGCAGCAGAGTACGCTTTTCTGTACAGCAGTGCACAGTATGCTGGAATGAGATATGAGTTCACAATTTTGTTGTAGTTAATAGTATGCTGTGGTACTCTCATAAATTGAACTAAATGAAGTTGTCTAATGGATGTGTGTTTTGGTGGCTCCATAACTGATTTTACTGAATGTTTATTTTCAGTGGCTGGCGAAAGTATATCAGTCTCAAAGAATGATGGTTGGAGCAGAGATGTGTTACAGAAAGAGTCTGCAGTTGGCGTCACAGCAGGGCTGCTGGAATGGAAAGTTGTCTAGTCTGCTCAGGCTAGCTATGCTCGCACTGGAAATCTGCATGGTAGGATAACCAGTATAACATACCTGCATGACTTAACAGAAGGTGATGGGATGTAGGGCTTCTCTGGTCTTTAAATTAAACCCCTGTTTAAATGACTTTACATTTGATGAATGATAGCTTGAAAATAAAATGAAATATCAAGTAGCAGTGGAGTATTCTTAGAATGTATCTTTCTAAGAAAGGTTGCAGTGAAACAATCACAATAGAACCACTGTGCACATGAAGAGGCCAAGTTGTTCCATAAGGCTTATTTGTCTAATAACAGTTTCAGCTTGATTATCGAAATCGAGGTTCCTTTCAATTAGCTGTCCTCTTGTTCAGACAACTGCCTCAATAAACATTTTTTCTGCAGTGGTGCCTGGAGACATTAGTCACATTTCAAGTAATTTTATGCCATATGGTCATTTCCAGATACAGTGCCTGGCCTTGAAGTGTAAAATAATCTGAGGCNGAGGCAAGTGTACCTTGTGATGTAGAGAAAATTACTACTTGCACTGAGGGGCTAGGTGAACATACCTCAGATTCTTTGCAAGGGTTTATTCTCTTCAAGCAGTATCACTCCAGAAACTTGAAGTGCTCTATCAGACTGTTTTAAAGCCTGGTGAAAAATGTAGATACTGCTGTGATCTTGGCTAATGCTTTTTCGTGTATTTTAACAGATGACCCAGCTAAGAGTTGCAATCAAAATCAGTCAAAGCAACCCAATGTATTCTGAGATACTACAAAAGAAAAGGCAGTCAGTTTTACTGAGGATAAAGTGCAAAGCTGTAGCTCCTTGAAGAAGAAATGAATTGCCCTCAGTGTAGACAAGTTTCTTTCTCACAAGCCCTATGTTTCAAAAAGCTGAATTTGTCAAGGAGCAGTATTTTTCCTGCCATGGTTGTGTTGGTTTTTTGCTGGTCTCCTCCCTGTTTCCTATTGCTTCTAGGTGCTCCCACAGGTCACAAGGTACCTTCTAACTTAATTAATACCACTTCTTTAAGTATTCGGGTGCCCTGAATTGCTGAAGAATACCCAAAACTTCATTAATAATGTGATTAGTACAAATGTGATTATCTTATCTCTGCTTTCTGAATGAGCAGAGCAGCTAATGAGTGGATTTCTTTCTGGCCTCTAATCTGCACTGGTTTAATGAAATGTGCAAAGGCGAGGTGAAAACCTTGCTCAGGTCCAAGGAAACTGTAGTTGAAAATTGCTTTTCTCTCAATTATTGGTCCAAATGAAAATTTGGTCACCCTTTCAAGTACAATAATTTGAATGCTATTCAGACACAGTGAGGATAATAAGCCAGTTTTTCTTTCATTTTTCTTTTTGTATTCTTAAGATACATGGCTTTGCTCAATAGTTGCTCGATTAGGTAGTTACCATCTTGGAGTTGTTTTCCACTGCTGGTTAAAAATGTCACTTCTGGGAATAAATTCTACATTCTGGAATAGTCTCGTGTATGGGATGAAGATTTAGAAGCTGAAGAGAAAACAAAGGTTTCGGAAGCATTACTAAACCTTGTGTGGGAAAAACAAAATATTGTTTGCATAAATGAGGAAGTGGAATGCTGTCAAAGCTGGTCCTCTATCAAGTTAACATGGTTTTTCAGGCATTCTAACCACTCTTAGTTTGTGGGGATTTTGAAAGTATCTTTTTAACCTGTTACATAACTCAGAACAGCTTGAATTAAACCTGCTTTCTAGAGAGCTGCAAACACACTACAATAAAGTCCTTCTTTTTCCTTTTTTCCCCCACGTTATTCTTTTTTTTTTCCTTTCATTTTTTTTCACTCCTGTAATAGGCTAAAGTTTCAAATGAGCACTGGCCATCCTTGGTTGCAGAGGCAACAACTGAAGCTTTGAAACTTTCTCCTTGTCCCCTGGCAGCTCTGCTTCAAGCCCTACTACAGTATAATCATAAAATGGGAGCAAGGTATGCATGACCTGTTAAGTTTAAATGGGATACACTGTCGAAATACACAGGTGGTCATTAGCCAGTGAATGAATATGAGATTCTTAAATGTAATTGCTAATTTTTAGCAGATTTTTAATGACACTGTGAATTTTAAAATGTCTTGGTTAGGTATAAACTATGTGTTGGAAAGTAGTATCAGCTAAACTGAACTTTAGTTCTACTTGTGTCATGCTCTACTCTTATTTCCTTCTGCAATTTCATATCTTGTCTCTGTTTGCAGGAACTGTACTACTTTTTGTGAGTGGTTGGGTTAAATATATTTGTATTTAGTACTAAATACTATTGGTATTGTTGGGATTCTACTACTTGCTTCTCTCAGGTGCGCTGTCTTCCAAAAGATTTATTTCATAGGCCTTAAAGAAGAAAACACCTGTTGTATTTGTTCAGCAGATCATATACTGAAATCAGAGATTCTGCTGAGTTCACAGATACTGTGATGTTTATCATGCTGTTGTTGCATTTGTAAAATCTGCTATGTCAATCTAATTAGGGTGAAAGCACTAGCTTTAATGTAAAATAGTAACCATAACAATGGAGGCAGAACTCTTTAGCATGCTAGATGCAAATATGTAGGGAGCAAAGGAATGTACAATTCTATTCCCTCATTTTCTTGGGCAGTATGGCAATAGAGACTTTTCTTTAGATTACTTCTGACCACATTTGCTTTCTCTGATATGTTATGTGCAGTCTAATCAGTTGCATTTGATTTGGATTATGTTTTGATTATGCTTCTAGGGAGACTCGGCGAATGTTGGAGAGAGTCGTTTATCAGCCAGGGATTCCAGAAACTGTAGTGTCAGTGGCACGCTGGTACCTCCTGCAACATCTGTATGCCAAAGATGATTATGAATTAATAGATGTAAGACAGTCCATTTTATACAGAAATTCAATCTGTTTAAATTTAGTTGTATATATGCAACTTGAAAGTGGGGTAGAAAGAAGCCCAGGAGGTGCTGGCTCACCTGCACTTAAGGTGCAATGTATAAGGATTCTATATTGAAAAAATGTACTTCTGTTTTAGAAATTGATACCATTTTGTTTGAATGTCTGCCATTCCTCCATGCAGTGGTAATTACAAATAAACAGTAAAATGTCTAGGCCAAACTTGCAAGGATTGTACTAGTGACATGAAAAGCATTTGATCAAAATTTTACCAGAATATACAAATGTACCAGAAGATGTTAATTCCATCAGCCTGGGTGGTACTTGTAGCATCCCGACCTAAAAGATCTGAGCAGTACGATGCTGTACATTCTGTATCGAAGACTTGTGCCTTAACAGTACATGATTTTCCAGATATGGTAAATGGTACATTAACTTCTGTTGGCAGCACTTCACAAATGGATTTGGTCAAACTTAGAAATCCACACAGCTCTTTCATGCAGTGCAAATGGGGGTTGTTCATTTTGTCTTGCAATTGGAATCACTTTGAAGACTTTGAATACAGTCTCCTCACTGCTGCGACCGGCACAATGAGGTCTTTTGCCTAGATTATCAGCTGTTCGTTGGTGAATGTTGAATCCAGTACAACATTGAGGTACAGCATATAAATAGGCTGACCAAAGTCCATACACAGACATGCATGTTCATAAAAAAAAGCTAGAATTAATGATTTCAGATGATGATGGTAAGATCTCATTGCACTTGCTCCCTACCAATGAGTATAACAATAATGACCAAAAATTTGCTTAATTGTTCTTAGCGATTTTCCTTTTTAATATGTATTATGTGATTGGATTACAAGAGAAGCACCAGGAGCTTAGGAACATTAGGCTGTTGTGGAAGCTTTTTAACTAATAAAAAAGCTCCAAGTATGGTATGAGGAAATGAAGTGTGAATTTAAGTGGGGTAGGAAAAAGAATATCATGGCAGACTTTTTAAGTAGCTGCAGAGAGTGCTCCATTTTGGCAAATGGAGATTTATACAAAGGTACTAGCAAGAGACAGTTGTGTGTCAGCAGGAACAAAGGTCTCAGCTCTGCTTGTTTAATGGCCAGTCTCTTCCTCAAGTACCAAATGATGCTTTTAAAAGACCATTGGAAGTGACTACAGGTTTAGCAATTCACTATAGTGTGGCATTTTGATCTTTTAAGAAAAGTAATGAGTAATGTAGGTATTTCGTATCTGTGCTTAATGGGTGAAATAATCTATTAGGGAAATTGCCTAGGAGAAGTAAAAATATATTTGAGAATGCTAATAAAATACTAGCAATAAAGAATTCTCATTTTTTCATGGTTTGTTTTTCTCTGCAGGTGCTTATAGAAAATGCCAAAGCTAATGGAGATATTAGAGCTCTGGAACTAAATGAGAAGTTGTCAGCAAGTGCCTAATATGGACTATCACAAGCAAAATAATTCATCCAACTTCACTAGTCCACCTTCCAGAAACATATATGGTTTGTGTGCTTTTATTTGTTTATGTCTGGTTTTTGTTTTTCCTGTTTTATCAACTCAAACTTTGTCCTTAGTTTTTCAACAAACAACTCTCTGGGGCAAAAGGAAAATAAAAAAGCTGCCTCTTCGGCTCTGCTTAAAGGAACAGTAACCAATATCTTTTTCAGTTTTCCTTTCTTGAAACAGCTGACCGCTGTGCCTTCCCTTCAGCAGCGCAGGGCAGGGAATGTGGCCCTGCGCTCCCCCCATGGCCAGGGCAGGTGTCAGGCTGGCACTGAGGGGGTGAGATGGTGGACGGGTGGCATTTACATACATACGAGTCGCTGCTTTGTGGAATTTAGCTATCGTGACATCTTTCTGGAACCGACGCCCCATGATACTTGAGGGATTACTCTTCCCCCTTGGCCACACACAGAAGTACAATACTGTTAACTGCACTGGCAGTGATGCCAGGTTTTCTTGGCACAGAACCTTAAGAGTTAAATAGAAGCAGAATTTTCTTCTCTTGTTAATTCTTGTTAATTCAGCTGACTGTTTAATTGGATGACTTTATGTACATGAAAATAAATAAAACAATTGCTCTGACCTGTTGAAATTCCCATGAGGATTTTTACTCTGTTGCAAGCATGATGATAACTGTCCATCTCCAGGTTTAAAGGTTCCTAAAATTTCTGTCCAGCAAATTCTTAAAATACTTTGCAACCCCAAATTAGAGGGAAGAAAGGGCACTTGAAAGGCATGCAGTGGGATTGCATTGAACATACACTTGCTTTTGGAACCAGTTGGTCTGGGCTTACAGAAAATAGGATGCTGAGCTGGGGTATGCTTCTCTGCAACCAGTCATGCAGAGTGGTCTCTGGAGAGTGTGACTGTCATTTTAACAGGAAGACTCAGCTCAGTAAGCTGGGGCTTCTACTCTGCATGAATGAGTAGAAACCTCTGAATGGTAAGAATCTCTTCTTATGTCACACACTTTTATTCTCCCACCTTTCTAAAAAAGATTATTTGCTGTAAATTTAGATTGATTGCATTTCCTTTCCCAGCCTCCTGTCACATAGTCTTGACCTATTAGAAACTGCAAATACTAAAAGGGAGTGTTGCGAAAGCCAGATTTGTGACTCTGAGGACTAGCTGTAACTTTTTTTAGCTCGCTGCTATTAAGAACCTGGAGAAATTCCTGCAGCTTGTCGTTTGTATCCTTGGCATATGGTCTTCATATGTGTGCCTCCCAGTCTAGTGTCATCACCAGCCTGATGGCACAATAAGCAACTGCCTGCCTGCATTAATTCTTCTGTATGAGCCTTCGTTAGCACTAAGCCTTAAATACTTCCTAACATCTTGAAGATCGGACAAATGACAACAGGCCAGGGAAACCAGATAACTAACCATCAACTGTGAATATTCCATAATAGAAAAAAAAGCAGTCACAGTGTTTTTTCTTTTCAGAAGATCATGAACTTATTTTTACTGTGAACAGTGAAAATTGTAAGGCCTAAAATTGTATGTATTACATGCCCTATGGGAAAACAGACCCCACAAATCTCTTACCAGTTACTCAGTGAACAGTGCTTGGGGAACATGAGTCTAAATTTAAACTTTTGTAGAATTCAACAACATAAGGTAAAAATCTTGCTTTCATCATCTTTTAACAATGTATAGCGTCTACAGACTTGAAGCAAGTCTGCTGCAGCACTAGATAAACTTGCTAATTTGGTCTCTGTACGGGTGTTAGATGGTGAGTTGGACTAGATGATCCTTGTGGGTCCCTTCCAACTCATAATATTCTGTGATTCTGTGATTCTGTAATTCATGCAGGTTGAAGCAACCCAGTATTTTATATGAATTTATACTATTCTAGGGCTTAGCAAAGTACTGTACAAAGGCACATACGCATCACTGAGTTGGGGAATTGAGAATTGTATATGGTTTTCACAGCTTGAGAAGTCATAACTTCAGCTGGTCTTGCTGTAAAGGGGGAAAAATAAACATTCTCCGATTATTATGTTGGCTTATGCTGAAGGCATAATGGTGTGAGGTCTAATGAATTTAAAGGTAGAACTTCCACTGCTTCAGACAGCAAGGATTTTATATGCCTCTTACATTTCCTTTTATACAAACATAAAAAAAAAAACCCCTAGCTTTTTTCTCTTCTGAGAATTTTCATTTATTTGGTTACGCATATTCATCTCCTGTTTCCTGAGCAATGCTGGATTTTATTTGTGCTGCTGTCGTCCTGCCCTTGGGAAAAAACAGATATGTACTTCTCTCTCCAGTGTTTTTGCTTGATACTTTTTATATTGAACCGGTTTTGTAAGTTTATGGAAATTAATCTCTTGAGAACTGTTTTAATACTGCATAAAGGCAACCTTCCAAGATGTATATCCCTAATCCTGCAGCCCATCTGAATATTGTCCTGGGCGTCTAGAATTTACCCTTCCTTCTCCCAGTTAATTTGCTTTCTACTGATTCAACTGAACAGCTGTCAAATAACTTTAAATGTAGTGGACTAAGGGGACAAAGAGATCATTTCGAGTTTGGGTAACTCCTTTATCCGGGGAAGCTACTCAATAGCAATATATTGGAATATTTATTCATGTGTGATGCAAATTTATAATTAGGCTCTCAGGCCCTTTCTGCTTTAATTATACAAATCAGAGCTTAGATAAAGCAACGTTTGTGCAATATTGCCATGTGAAAGGATAGATAGCTAGCTACATACAAAACTAGATACATACGATATACAGTAATACTTCTGTCCTCTTCATTCTTTCATAGTTTCCATGGTTAGAATCTTCTTTCTTTTTTTTTTTTTCCCCCAATGCTATGTGGTGTTAGAAACACATTCATCAATAACCTTTTATTTCACCTTTTTGGTATGCTTCAGTGTACTGAGACCCTGAAGTGCTGAGGCCTGAACAAGAAGTCCGGTGCCAAAGTTGATCTCTAGATGAACCTTCCAACCTAATGTTATACATATTTAGCCATGTGTCTGATTATTAGCAAAAGCTATGTATAAAATACATAGTATAAGACAGCTGTGTAAACATGGATGTTTGTTAGTAAGTTATATTTGAATCCCTTTATTAGTGAATGTTTGTATCTGTTCATTAATGAAGTATGAATGTATTTATCTTTCCATATTTAGAGGCTGGTCAAGGCCATGGAAGTAGGTATCTGGCCTAGTCTGGTGGTAGATGGTCAAAACTGGTTTTCCTGAGCCCTCGTCAGGCTTTGGGTGAAACCCAAGGAGAGAAGAGAGCCAGATGTTTTCCACACTAGTGGTCATGTGACTTTGTTTGTTTAACAATATAAAAGCAGGACCCTGTCACAGCGGAGATGGAGACCTCACCTATGGATGGACACATTGCATAGGCTTTCCCAGTTACCAGGAGTGGTTCCCTGACCCTTTGCTGTGACTGGGGCTCCCAAGCTGATCTGTAGGTCTGGATGATGGTAACATGTCAATAACTGGTGATGTCTCTTTCTTAATAATTATAAACACTCTTCATAGTAATGATTAGGTGCCTTGCTCAGCTTGTCTTTCTGTAATGTCCTGCTGTTTTGCACTATTCTTTGGTTCTGCATTGTAGTAAAATTACACACTTGTTCTTGAAAGTTAGCATCTGCGTTTCTTGTGCTGACCCTTGTCCCCTGGCAAAACAGAAATGAAACATGCAGGGAGCGTGGTGGAGGACAGATACACCAAGCCATACCAACTGCTGCTTCACTGGTAACCTAGGATCTAGAGATGGACAGTTTGGGAGGCTCCTTCATCCCCAAATGTTTTGCTATTTTCTATGAATGGACTTCAGACCTACAGTGAAGACAGAGCCCCTTTTAATAGCTGCATCTTGTTGAGATTTCAGTGTCGCTGGTTTCCTGCGGCTTGTAGGAAATGTCACAAAACCAGCCCTTAATGGTAAGGGGGTCCAGGAAGGCTGGACATACTTTAAGAATAAATTCATGAAGGCACAGGAGCAGGTGGTCCCAATGTGCCAAAAGACGAGTCAGACGAGTAGATGACCTGCCTGGATGAGCAAGGAGCTCCTGAAAGATCTAGGGGAAAAAAAGAGGATGTACAGCCTTTTGTAATGATATAAAACTACTTGAATCAATCAGCAAAAATAACTTTAAAAGTCAACATGAGTATTAGTAGTGAATTATAAGCACTGCTGAGTTTTACAATACAGGAATAAAAATACAAAGCTGAAGCTGAGAAGAATCACAGCTTCAATTCCTTCATCATGTTTTGCAAAAACACTTGTCATACTAGCAGGACAGAGTGTCATAGAATAGGCCCAAAGAGTTAATACTACAGAATACCATACTAAACATATAAGGATATACAGTGATCCTCCACTTATTCGCAGTCTGGGTTTTTTGGGATATGAATAGTCGTGGTTGATTTTTCTGTGAATTGTGCGACCTTGGTGCATGCGCAAAACGTACCACAAACTGGTCAGCTTGTGATATATAATGAGTTAATGAAGATATAATTGGTCAGTCCCACCCACCATTACCGCCCAACAGACTTGCTGTACATCCTTCATTCTCACTGTTTAGGGGGTAGGGGAACTGCTACCCTCTCCGTGATGCCAGAAGCGCTGCCACGCAGCTGGCACAAAGGCACCGGGGCAGTACCAGCACTCCCGGGCATGGTGGCGCAGTGCCGCTGCGAACCAGGGCATGGCGGGGGACAGTTGACACTTTGAATGACAACCCCAGGGTGGCGGCAGACGGGAGGTTTAATCCCCAGGCGGGCAGGAGTGGAGCCACTGACTCGGCACCACGCCTCAGCTCTACCCGCATGGCTGCAACATCAACGACATAGCCCAGTGTGTGCCGATGCCAGCACCGTGGGCTCCTGACGTCACAGTCTGACCCCTAGTGCTGGCACAGGAACACCCCCTCACTGCCCAAAACAGAAAGTTCCTTCTGGGCAGCAGGAGAGTATCTACGTGTCCTGTGGTTTTTCGAATGTAGATGTTTATTGCCATGTCAGAAACACATACCGGACAGGCTGGGATGGTCCCTTCTAGGATGTGTAGGGTGGAGGAGGTGCAGAGAGAGGGTAGGATAGGGAAGAGGAGAAAGCTGCGCTCGCTCCCAGTGCAGGGTGCCTCTGTCCTCTGGTGCTGCACCGGCTCTTCCAGCCTGTCTGCCCCCATCCCGCGCATCTCTGAGGAGCAGCAGCAGGAGCAGATCACAGGGTGCCACCAGCTCTTTTACCCTGTGCAGCTGCTGCCAGCCCACACTCCGTGGACAGCCCCGGCGGGAGGCAGGGATGAGAACTCTGCTCACCGCCTGCCAAGGACAGGACAGGCAGCAGCGAGCCAGTGAGAAGCGGTGATGGTCGGCTTCCGTTGGCACCCAGTGTTGGTCTGTCTGGATGCAGCTGCTGGCCTGTGGGAGGGCCCGCTGCGTCAAGCCCAGCCACACTGAAGGGCAGGGGAGGGGAGGGAAGGAAATCAACCAAAAAAACCCTGAAAAACCACCTTGCCCCACAGGGGAAGCAGGCCCATTGTCTCCCCTTGCTGTCGCTCCCTGGCCAGCACTCCAATCCCCCACAGCCCTATTCACCTCAGAGAGACATGGCCCCTGTCAGCAGGAGTGAGGGGACCGGCGATGAATGACCATGAATGCTAAGAGGTTGCGTGTACAGGACCAGAGTGCACACAGGAACCATAGCATCCTGGCCTGGCCCTTGCACCTCCGAGGCAGTGCTAGGAACAAGGGCCAGGATACAGCCGCGGGAACATGTGGTGGCCTTAGTGGAGCCAGTGTGAGGGGATGGGACACGTGTCAGGTGGAGTAGGCACTGCGGGAGCTGTGCTCTGCTCCTTGGTAGTCTGGGAGGTATCATTACGTGAGCTGCCACAGCCAACATGTTTAAAGTGGAGTTTCAAAGGGTGTGTAATGAAGGCTTTGGCTCATGCCATTTTGCTGTGAAAGCTCCGAGTGCCGGAGGTCCTGTTGCTAGGACCGCCTTGGCTATCAGCACCACGCTTAGCACCAGGCTTCTTGGAGCCAAAAACCCTTGGTGGCTTGATGATACCCAGAGGGTGTGCTAATGGATATGTGAGCTGGGCAGCGAGGGGTTCCCATGGTTACCATGCCCGGGACAGGCTGCCTGCTGTGGGGACAGGTGGGCAGGCGTGGGCACTGAGATAAGTCCCAGTTCCACCACCGGCTCAGCCAGCCATGGCACCCCTCCTGTGCCAAGCCGTTTTGCCTTCTGCCCTCCCTTCTGCTGTTATGGGTTAAAGGGGAGGTCAAAGCTGCCAGCACTCCAGGGACAGGAGTGCTGTAGCCCTCGCATCTGCGAACACGGCTGAGTCCTGTTGCTAGGTGGCGAACCGAGAATGAACCTTTGCAGCTGCCCTGGCTCTGCACCCCGGCTCAGCTCTGGCTGCTCGCACTGCCACTCCTGCCTAAAAGACAAATGCTTCGCTCGAGGCTGTTGCAGTCCTGGAAAAAGAAAACCCAAACAAAACACCTGCCCCAAACAAAGCAGCAGCGCGTGTGTTGCAGCCTTGCTTGCATCACAGTCTTCTCCTGAGCACTGGTTGGGTGCACCACAGCCCCTTTGAGCAGCAGGGACTGTACCAGCCTGTCCAGCTGTCACTCCTGTCATGGAGAGCCAGGGTACCCACAGCACCTCCCTGCCCAGCAGTGACTCCATTCCCCAAGCCTCCTCCAGCATCCTGCTCTGGAGCAGCGTGCCACCTCCACTGTGTTTGAACACAAGAGACACAGACCAGCAACCAGAAACCCTGATAAAACCCAGCACAGACACAGCAGGGAAAGGACAGTGGCAGGAGCCTCTGTGCCCACTCAGATCCACAGAGGGGGTGTGCGCTGGCTTCAAGGCTCCCAGCCATGCCAGTTTCTGTACTTGGAAAAGCAGTTCCCTTCCAAGAGCTGGGACTCTGTGGCTGGGAAGTGGTGAAAGGCGTTTCCTCCACTTTTATGAGGCACTACAGAGGAAGCCGGGCTCTCAGCAGCTCCCTCCAAACCTTATTAGGGAAGGGGGCGTGGCTACAGGCGTGGCTTACTTGAATACTCATGGGTTTGTTATCTTCATGGATTCTGGAACTTGTGGGAATCCAGGTAGACCCAATGGCCTGTGAGTTCCGGGAGTCAGCTGTAATTTTTTTACAGATATCTGTTCATTTTAGTAAACAAATACAGATACAACATATGCAGAGAGTATAGACTTAATTGGTTGCTCTGCTTGATCAACTTGATCTACTTTTTCTGCCTGACCAACTTGCTCTCTTTTTATGACCATGTAACCCATCTGATTGATGAGGGAAAGACTGTGCATGTAGTCTACCTGGACTTCAGCAAAGACTTTGACACCATCTCCCATAGCATACTCCTGGAAAAGCTGTGAGCCCATGGCTTGGACAGGTACATTCTTCACTGGGTCAAGAACTGGCTGAATGGCTGGGCCCAGAGAGTGCTGGTGGAATGGTGCTGAATCCAGTTGGTGCCTAGTCACCAGTGGTATCCCTCAGGCACCAGTGTTGGGCCCAGTCCTGTTTAATATCTTTACTGATGACCTGGATGAGGGGATTGAGTCTACCATTAGCAAGTTTCCAGATGACACCAAGTTGGTGGGAAAGTGTCGATCTGCTGGAATGCAGGAGGGCTCTGCAGAGGGACCGGGACAAAACTGATAGGTGAGCAAAATCCAACAGCATGAGGTTCAACAATACAAAGTGGAAGGGTCCTTCACTTCAGCCACAACAACCCCATGCAGTGGTATAGGCTGAGGACAGAGTGGCTGGAGAGCAACTGGGCAGAAAGGGACATGGGAGCACTGGTTGACAGCAGGATGAACATAAGTCAGCAGTGTGCCCAGGTGGCCAAGAAGACCAATGGCATCCTGGCCTGTATCAAGAATAGTGTGACCAGCAGGAGCAGAGAAGTGATTCTTCCCCTGTACTCAGCACTGGTGAGGCCACACCTTGATTCCTGTGTCCAGTTCTGGGTCCCTAAATTTAGAAAGGATATTGAGGTACTGGAGAGTGTCCAAAGAAGGGCAACAAGGTGAAGGGACTAGAGAACAAGTCCTAAGAGGAGTTGTCTCAGTTTAAAAACAATTAAGCAATTTAAATTTGAAAATATATGACCACAAAACATAGAAAAGAAAAATAACAGCTCTTTTATTAAATATATGTATATATTATAAATATATACCTCTATCTATCTATATGGAGTAAAGCCCTGTGTATTGCTGGTCTGTATATTGAGGTATTCAATTAATTGCAGTTTATTTTTCTGCAAGATGTGTGTCCGTGCACATGCGCAGATGCTGCATGTACTGTGAACTCACTCAATTCATGAATATGTAATAAGCTCATGAATACCTAAATTTTCCCACCCACCCGAGTTTCTGTGCACCCTCCATTTTGACTGTTCAAGTAGAAGAACCACCATCCATCACCCTGGAGCTGGGAGCACTGCCGGGCGGTCAGTGCGGAGGCAGACAGGCCTTGCCAGTGCTTCCAGGCACAGCACTGCGGTGGTGGCGCTCCATGTGCTGGATCTGGGTATCAGGAGNTCATGAATATGTAATAAGCTCATGAATACCTAAATTTTCCCACCCACCCGAGTTTCTGTGCACCCTCCATTTTGACTGTTCAAGTAGAAGAACCACCATCCATCACCCTGGAGCTGGGAGCACTGCCGGGCGGTCAGTGCGGAGGCAGACAGGCCTTGCCAGTGCTTCCAGGCACAGCACTGCGGTGGTGGCGCTCCATGTGCTGGATCTGGGTATCAGGAGGTTGATTTGGAGATTCAGAACATTACAAATTTTAGTGAGTTAGGTAAGGGCATAGAGATTTAGGGATTTTAGTGAATTAGTGAAAATTTAGTGAATTTTTAGTGAATTTTAGAAGGATTAGTAGATTCCAAAATCATTCAAGAAGCCTGAGAGTTAAGGTTGAATATTAAGGGTGCAAAATGCTGTCCTGCAGTCTCTGAAGGTAAACAAAAGTGAGTGTTAGCCACAATAAGGGGAAAAGAATGAGCAACACTGGAGCTAATTTGCTGAAGGACTTATGGCAAAGAGCATGTCCATGACATAATGTTGAAGGGATGAATATTTATGGAGTGATTTGGACATGCATGAGACAAGGGGTTAAAGATTGGTGACAAATCTGGGCGGTCCTCTCTTTTGGCACCTGACAGGGCAGAGGGCACTGCTGCCCCTCTTTCCTTGGCTCTTGGGCCAAAAATAAACTTTTTCTGCTTGCAAGAAAATTACCTTGAGATCTTCACCTCATTTTCGTTAAATCAAGGTGGCGGGGGACCATAGCCACCACATCTGACCACCTGTGGGTGGTGTGGAATGAGAAGTTTAATCCCAAAGCATTCCCAGCCAGCACAGCCCCTGACAGCCACACTGGGATTTAGCAGTGCTGTGCAGCCTTGGTACAACCCAAGCAGGGTTTGTGTCGCTGGTCGTGTGTGCTTCGGCGCATTGTTGGGGCCAGTGCACTGGCTTGTCTCTGTTCCCTGGAGGAGGAGGGGCTGGCACCACAGAAGGAGCTCTCCCCCTTCACTGTGGAGGCAGCAGAGGACAATGGTGCCTCCCACATGGGCCGTGCAGTCGGCAGAGACCGGTGCCCTGCTCACTTGCTGCCACTGCCGAGCGCGCAACAAGCCCTATGGGGAGCGACTGTGGGAGCGGAGGTTGTTCAGCCTGGAGAAGAGGAGGCTCAGAGGTGACCTCATTGCTGTTTACAACTACCTGAAGGGAGGTTGCAGTTGGGTGAGTGTAAATCTCTCTTCTCAGGTGGCCAGCACCAGAACAAGAGGACATGGCTTTAAGCTATGCCAGGCGAGGTTTAGGTTGCATGTTAGGAAGAGGTTTTTCACAGAGAGAGTGATCTCTCAATTGAATGGTCTGCCCAGGGAGGTGGTGGAGTCACCCTCCCTGGAGGTGTTTCAGAAAAGACTGGATGAGGAACTCAGTGACATGGTCTAGATGATGGGAGGCTCAGATGGATGGAGTGTGGTGACCATGGCTCCAGGGTTGTGGGTTTGATCCCTGGGTAGGCGTTTGCTTGGGAGTTGGACTAGTGAATTACAGAAACAAACCCCAAAACTCCAAGGAATTTTGGAGCAGGTATGTTTTATTACCAATGTTGCAAGAACAGGGGGGATATCCTCCTTGCCTGCCTAACAACTAGCATTACAGTTACCCTTAGATGCTACATACTCATACATATACATTAAGGAAAACATGCATAGACATTCTGCATCCGAGGATAGGAAGATTAGTGTCCGGTGTCTCTTTAATATAAGTTTCCTCCCAGTCTCCACCCTGGTTTCACCTTTCTTGTGGTCATTTGGGGTTCTTTTGGGGGTCTCTGAGGCTGAAATAAAGAGTCTTCCTCACATGAACTTCTGAACTCTGCTAGGTTTTTTCAAAAGTTGGCATCCTTCTTGCTTACATCATAGCATTAATTGCCTCTACCTTCACATCTGGAGAGAAGTCTCTCTTCTTCCTTGCTTAAATTAGGAGAGTATATAATTTACAACCTAGCTTGCTTCCTGGCTTATCACTAAGACCAGGAACTTGACTGATTTATCACAGCAGTCTCTCCCATGTTATGTCTTCACATTCCTTCTCAAGGGTGAGAAAACAAATGTCCTTACAAAAAAATGTTTTCATTAGTTGTAACCACACTAATACACTTAAACTTCTATGTTACTAATAAAGTGTTACTGTTGACCCTCTTGCACTTTGCGCCCCCCATATTGCGGCTTCAGATCTTAGCGGCATGATATTTTACCGTTGAAGGAGGTCCCTTTTCGCAACGGCGCATGCGTGACCTGCCATTGTGGCAGCAGTTGTGGTGGCTGTGGTGGTGGCAGCGGCAGCAGCGGCTGTGGTGGTAGTGGTAGGGCCACTCCCCTGGAGCTGCCACTGTGCAGTTATGAAATTATGTCCCTGGGCGAGCTGAAAAGGTGTTTTTCCCCGAGTGGGGTGGCTGCAGGCCCTGGGAAGGGCTGACACAAACACTGATACACAAAAACACAGTGCTGAAACAGCGCCGGGGCCGCGTGAGGGTGTGGGGCAAATTTGCATATTAATGAGCTGCCATTCAACACGGAAGTAGGGCTTCGTAGAACCTGATTAAGACCGCGGGTCCCTGATATAGGCGACCAACTGTGTATACATAATACAGAAGTTTACAAGTTAAAACAATGTTTTACAAAATATAAAAGTGATAATTCTTGGGATCACTAGATGATCCTTGTAGGTCCCTGTAAGAATCGGTCCGAACATCCTGTGAACCTTTGTAGCAAAAGAAAAAGGAAGTGAGTTGTGTAACCCTGCACTCCTCCTGCCCGTCAGCAGATATGGAGGGACGGATACACCAGGTGGTGGTGCAGGAGACATAGTGTAGTGTGCTTACGTCACAGCCCGCACTACTGTGTGCCGAGGAGCTCACTGCATTCCCAGAAAAAAAAAGAGAAACAACTACCCTGGACCCCATGGGTGCAGGCAGCTCGTGTCTGCGAGCCAGTAGTGCAGGGCAGGGGCGGTGGCAGATGTGTGTGCACCTTTGCGCAGAAAGCCCTTTAGACATGGGGTTCCCCAAGCCTGCTGCTTGGCGGGGGAGGGAGCGTGAGCACTGACTCAGCTCGGCTCCAGATCCAAGAGCAGCGTGGGTATGGCATGAAATCAGGCTTTTTTTGTTTTGTTTTCAAGCAGAGAAGCAGGGCAAGCGGGGAGCCAGGGGGGAAGATTTCTGACCCCCTGTCTGTTCCTATGGAAACAGACTCTGCTGAAACACACACACTCCATCCCCTCTTTGCCAATACATGCATTCATAGTAGCTGTTCTTTTCCCCTTTTCTTCTGGTGACGTAAACCTCAGCCAAGCACAGTCCTGCTTCTCTGACACTCCAGAGGAGCGGCTGAGGAGCAGCCCTGGGTTTGGCTCCAGCAGCCCATTTCGGGCAGGGCAGCCTCACCCCCCGCTTCGTTCCTGGGCCTCCGGAGAAGGGCAGGCCCAAGCCCTGACACCCCTTGGGGACCCCACAGCCTCCCACCTCTGCTGGGCCACCCAGACCCCAGCCTGGAGCAGTTTGGGTTCAGCTGACAGGGGGAAGACCAGGGGATGGAGGTACAGTGGAGGAGGGTACACAACAGGCGGTGAGTGCAGTGTGGGAACACACTAGAGGAGGAGGAATATCGAAGCGCTGCAGCGGAGCAGGGGCGGCCGTGTGGCAGCAGGTTCTACATTTCCACATTGCCAGCCCTGATTGCCAGGCCAACATGCCGGGCTGCCAGTAGCATCAGCTGTGCATGGTGCACCCTCAGTCTGGGGACAAGGGGGAGTTTGCTCCCAGCTCTGCAGCAGCTCAGCCACCATGCCCAAGCTGACCCAGCAGGGTCCAGCTTTTGTGTCACAGCCCTTGCGTCCCAGCTCCCACCAGGTTTCAAAACTCAGGGAAAATAAAGTGGCAAAACAAGGATTCTGCAGCTGGGAATGGGCAGAAGGCACTTGTATCAGTTTCCTAAGGCTCAATAGAGTGTGCAGCACTCCCAGGACCGCCCTCTAGAGCTTATTAATGGAGGGGGTGTGGCTATGGGCGGGCCCTAGTTGAATATTCATGGATTCGATATCTTCATGGATTTCATAACTCATGCAGTCTGGCTGGAAGTGACCAACTGTGAGTTCCAAGGGTTTACGGTATATACATTAGAAAAACACAGAACACAAAACAGTAACCCAAGGACAAATAAAAACTTGTAGTGAACAAAAAACCCCACTCTCTCCTGTTAGGGTTAATTCACAAGTCTGTGTCCAGTCTGGTGGTCATGGGAAATGGCAGTCACTATGGCAGATGGTGGCCTGCAGTCCAGGATTCCCTCGTGAGCAGATGCAGGGTGAGGGAAGCGACCTCACTAGGTCCCAAGGCAGAATAGAGAGAAGAAAAAACTTCTGTGTGTGAAGTCTTCCTCCAAAGTGGGTTAAACCAGATTCAGGTGAATGGCTGCACAGCTGCTGTAAAGATGCCAGAGGGTGAGACCACACTATCTTCCCGTCTGGAGCCAAGTGACAGAGAGAGCAAGCCTCCTGGTCTGGAAAACATGTCATCAGCTGCATGCCTGCACACCGACACTGCCGCCTCCACAGAGTGTGCAGTGTGGTGCAGCCCTGCCGGCACCAAGCACTCAGCACTGCTCTGGGGCTGCCCACCCACCTGTGGTGAAGGAATTGGAGGCAGGAGCAGAAGTAGCAGCAGCATCAGCACGGCTCTGCAGGGTGCCTGAGCCCAACTCTGCTGGTCACTGCTGCCTGCCCTGTGCCTGCCTCATGCCAGTGGTGGGTGCAGAGATACCACCTACTCTATCACGGGGTTGGGCCAGGCTGGGTGGGGACGGTGGTGCCACAGGAACCCGGCAGAGACTGGTCCAGGCCCACTGCCACTCCTACAACCACCTCCAAACCCAGGAAGGGAAAAAATCAACTCAAAGGAAAAAAAAAAACCCATAATCCAAACTACGACAGGAGTAGATAAGGGAGCTGAGGTTGGTTGGTCAGGATAAGAGGAGGCTCAGGGAGATCTTATCACTCTCTACCTGAAAGGAGGCTGTAGTGAGGTGGATATTGCTCTCTTCTCCCAGGCAACCAGCAGCAGGACAAGATGGCCCAGTCTTCAGCTGCATCAGGGGATGGTTAGATTAGACATTAGGAGGAAGTTCTTTACAGAGAGAGTGATTGTACATGTGAGCAGTGAAGGGATGTGTGCTTTTTTCCAAAAGCAGCATGCCCAAGGCACAGTGGCAATCCTGCCACTCCTGGGCCCAGCAGACAGAATCACAGAATCACAGAATATTATGAGTTGGAAGGGACCCACAAGGATCATCTAGTCCAACTCACCATCTAACACCCGTACAGAGACCGAAAGCACATCCCAGAGTGGTAACACAGACCTAGTTCCCTCACAGTCTAGCAGGCCACTCTGAGCCGGAAGGGACCCAGGATCATCCAGCCCTACATCCCCCAGCTAGACCATGTCACTAAGCTCCTCATCGAGTCTTCTCTTAAACACCTCCAGGGACGGCGACTCCACTACCTCCCTGGGCAGTCCATTCCAATGTGCAAAACCCGCTTCCTAACGTTAAGATTAAACCTCCCCTGGCGTAGCTTGAGGCCGTGCCCTCTCGTTCTGGTGTCATCAGCCTGGAAGAAGAGGTCCACACCCATCTGGCTGCAACCTCCCCGCAGGTAGTTGTAAACAGCAATGAGGTCACCACTGAGCCTCCTCTTCTCCAGACTGAACAATCCCAGTTCACAGCGGGGACAATCCCAGGACACAGCGGGGTGGCTGGTTTCTCCCCTGGTGGGATGCAAGCTGGGGACAGCAGGGCAGGCCTGTGCCAGCGCTGCTGCACACAGGCGAGTGGTGAAGGGATATGTGCTTTTTTCCAAAATCAGTGTACCCACAGCATGGTGGCAGCCACCTCTCCCAGGCCTGGCAGACATTATAGGATGGTTGGGTCCTCCTTCTGGAGGGATGCAAGCTGGGGACAGCAGGACAGGCAGGTGCCAGTGTCAGCGCGCATGGCTGAGCGGCGAAAGGAAGTGGGCTTTTTTTCGGTGCAGTGTGCCCACGGGAGCTGGGAGTCTCTCGTCCCTTTGCACTGGGTGAACGGGATAGAGCCAACACACCCCCAGAGTGTGCTGGGGCTGAAGGGGGCAGTGTGATGGGTGGGGCAAATTTGCATGTTAATGAGCTGCCTATCATCAGGGAGTGAGGGCTTCACGGGGCGGGCAGGAGAGCTGTGGCCCCATGATAATCAAGAGATGACTGTATTTCTAGAATACTCTCACTTTGCCTGTTGCAGCAAAGCCATATAGTGNCGTGCTGCCCCCGCTGCTGCCCGAGCCATCACCGCCGCCTGTCCCGCTGCCCGTGCCACCGCCACAGCCACCGCCACGGCCACTACCTCGGCAGCAGGTCGCGCATGCGCAGTTGGGAAAGAGGTCTTCTACATCACTAAAAAATCATGCCGCTAAGATCTGAAGCTGCAATATGGGGGGCGCGAAGTGCAAGAGGGCCGACTGTATTATTGTACTTGCGAAATAATTCCTGCAAGGAATATGTTTTGTTAGGGTTTTGTTTTGTTCTGTGTTTGGTTTTGTGTCTTTGTTTGAGTGGGTGAAGGGAATGGTGGTTGTTTTTTTAAACAGGAAAATGTCATCACTGGTGAAGAAACCTGTCATTAAACATATGGGATTAGTTCAGTATTTTGGCAAATCACTTCTTCTGAATGCAATGCTGTAGTGGTCTGTACCTATTGGCTCTGTGAAAAGAGCATTCAGTTTAACAGAAAACACTGTTTTTCTGAAAAGCTGTATATGTTTTAACTGTAATGNAGCCTGGCACAGCTGTTATCAGCAGATGTGTCTGTTCTCCTCCCCCTTGGGAGTCCTAGTAGCAGGTTGGCTGGGCTGGTGTCCCAGGGGCAACCCCACCATTTCATTGTTTCCATGGAGGGTGCGACGGAGATGGTGAAGGGACTGGAGAACAAGCCATATGGGAAGCGACTGTGGGAACTGGGACTGTTCAGCCTGGAGAAGAGGAGGTTTAGAGGTGACCTAATTGCTGTTTACAACTACCTGAAGGGAGGTTGCAGTCAGGTGAATGTAAATTTCTTCTCTCAGGCTGCCAGCACCAGAACAAGAGGACATGACTTCAAGCTATTCAGGAAAGGTCTACCCAGGGAGGTGGAGGAGTCGCCATCCTTGGAGTTGATTAAGAAATGACTGGACTAGGAACTCAGTGACATAGTCTAGGCGATGGGAGGCTCAGATTGATGGAACGTGGTGCCCATGGCTCCAGGGTTGTGTGTTTGATCCCTGGGTGGGCATTCGCTTGAGAGTTGGACTAGATGATCCTTGTGGGTCCTTTCCAACTTGGAATATCCTGTGAACCTGTGAAACAGGCAGTGGGTGGTCACGAGGGGCTGCCCAGGTACTGTCACAGCTCTTACCTTTATGAGCTAGGTATACTATACATTTTAGATAGGACCCTCAGAACACCTGCTCGGTCACTGACTGTGCCAGACCCATTCCCATGGTGGTGGGCTGTTACAAGGACCTGGCCAGGCAGAGCAGGCTGCTCGCCCAGGCAGGGGCTCCTGGCCAGCGGGGAGGGGCGAAGGGGGCCAAAGGCAGCAAAAGCTGTGTTTAAACATGATTGTGGGATCCCAGAGGTGTGTGGGTCCCCTCACATACCCCCTGGGATGATTTAAACAATTATGTAAGATTTACACACACTTGGGGTAGACGTGGTGTCTGGACACCACGTCTACTCCAGATATGGCAAAACTAGGTCTACCCACTTGGAGGGACACCAGGACAGTGGCTTTGGCAGCCTCATCCAAGTGCCATCTTCTCCAGCTGAGTGGAAAAGGAATGTTTCCGGTGTGGCGTGGCTGTACGTGCTGGGGAGCACCAACGCAAACACTGATACAGAGGGGGGCAGTGCTAAAACAGTGCCAGACCACGCCAGGGCTGAAAGGGGTGATGTAAAGGGGTGATGAAAATTTGCATGTTAATGAGCTGCCTATCATCAGGGAGTGAGGGCTTCACGGGGCGGGCAGGAGAGCTGTGGCCCCATGATAATCAAGAGATGACTGTATTTCTAGAATACTCTCACTTTGCCTGTTGCAGCAAAGCCATATAGTGCCTTCTCATCCTAAATGGACTTTTCCCCAGGACAAGTGTTCCTGGAACTGAAGAGGCTAATCTACTTTGATATTTTTCTTTTATAAGCGTCTTTTATAATATTCTTGCTCGTTGGGTAAAAAGGAGGCAAATTAGACAGATTTAGAAATTATAATGCAATGACACTATTTTAATGTAAGGAAATCTGGCTTTTATGGAAGAATCTGCCAGCANTCTTCTACATCACTAAAAAATCATGCCGCTAAGATCTGAAGCTGCAATATGGGGGGCGCGAAGTGCAAGAGGGCCGACTGTATTATTGTACTTGCGAAATAATTCCTGCAAGGAATATGTTTTGTTAGGGTTTTGTTTTGTTCTGTGTTTGGTTTTGTGTCTTTGTTTGAGTGGGTGAAGGGAATGGTGGTTGTTTTTTTAAACAGGAAAATGTCATCACTGGTGAAGAAACCTGTCATTAAACATATGGGATTAGTTCAGTATTTTGGCAAATCACTTCTTCTGAATGCAATGCTGTAGTGGTCTGTACCTATTGGCTCTGTGAAAAGAGCATTCAGTTTAACAGAAAACACTGTTTTTCTGAAAAGCTGTATATGTTTTAACTGTAATGTGAAAATAAAGAGAGTAAAACACAAGGCAGGTACATATATTGAAATACTTCTGTTACCTTTTTCACTCTCCACAGTGCAGATGAAGAACAAAATTCATCTTTTACTCTTTTGATTCCTGCTTGTTGAGTAAACCCATTATTTACAATGAAACAAGCCTTTTAAAGAGTGTCCATTCTAGCACACCTCTTATTTGAATTAAAGATGTCATCTCAGAAATTCTGACACATAAGCTTCTTCCAGATCTTGATCCATTTGAGCTTTGCTCCCTGATACTTTTGGTCTTAGGTAGTTATGATTATTTGGATTCACTTACAGAGGTCAAAGTAGGTTGACTTATCTGTAATTTTCTATCTTCAAAACTTATTTTTTTTCCTACGGTCATCTTTGGCTTTTCCGAGTTCCAAAAATGTTACTTACCTGACAGGACTCCACAAAAATAACTTCCAGTGGTTCAGGGGTTATTCTGGTTATTTTCTCAAATACTGAAGATTGAATTCCCAAGGCCCTGATGATTTCAAAGCACCCATCTTATCTCAGTACATTAAACTTGTATTCTTCCTGTTCTGTTCAGCAAAAGTTGCATGGTCAAATGCCTGGTTGCAAACTTTTTCGGGAAAGTTGAACATAGGTGGCCACATTCTCAGTGGTGTGAAGAAGTGTCTTTTGAAATGAAACTCAGAAGTATACTACATAAAGGTATGGCTCACTGTGCACAATAAAATTTGTTTTGTGCGTTTGTTTCATGGAACATAGAGACTTGTTCTGTAATCATTTTACTAGTGCTATTCTAATTTTAAAAAGAGATTTAGAACACATTAAGCATCCCAAAATGCAGTGATGGGGCTACTAGCACAGCATGCTATGATGATAAAACAACTGTGGGGTTTTTTATTTTAAAAAAATATGGAAGTGGCAGACCAATAGCAGAAGTTTTTGCCCCCATACCTCGTGGGTCCTATCTGTCTAGGCTCTGTATTCTGTGCTCACTGCTGCTGGAGGGCAGAGCCAGTGACAAGGCCAGTATTTTCTGCAGCTCTTACTGTATGTGTACAAGCACATCCATCTAAACCTTCCCTCCAGGAGGTTTCTGGGCATCAGGGATGATGCCTGCCTGGCTTGGGATCCATCTCAGGTTTTCACCTTCATCCAGAGGTCTGCATGTACACTGACCCCAAGGAGACCGCAGACGCCACAGTGCGGATGCTGCCGCGCCCCCACTTCCCGTGGAGTCCTCCACAGCTGTTTGACCTCCCAACTACCTGTACAGTGCAACCATCTCTAGTGCAGAAAATATGTGGGGAGGTGTTCAGGATATGCCCCCTCCTGCTATGTCCTCATGTGCATTGCTGCACGTATATAGAGGTGAGCCGCTGCACCCCTTGCTGTTAACTTTTCTGTCAGGCTGCGTGCTGCCCGTCACCACAGAGGTCACACAGAAAATCCTGTNCAAGCCATAAAAACAAAGTATGAGGGAGACTGAGGCTTCTGTAAACTCCTCCCAGATTATGAGCATCCATATAGAGTTGGGTCTGCTATATCGTGTACCCACGGTCTTAACTGGGACCCGTATAGTCCGACTTCCTCATTGAATGGCGGCTGTGCCACCACCGCCATCCGTGCTGCCCCCACGGCCACTGTGGCCGCCACTGTCACCCGTGCCCCTGCCGCCGCCCGTGCTGCCCCCGCTGCTGCCCGAGCCATCACCGCCGCCTGTCCCGCTGCCCGTGCCACCGCCACAGCCACCGCCACGGCCACTACCTCGGCAGCAGGTCGCGCATGCGCAGTTGGGAAAGAGGTCTTCTACATCACTAAAAAATCATGCCGCTAAGATCTGAAGCTGCAATATGGGGGGCGCGAAGTGCAAGAGGGCCGACTGTATTATTGTACTTGCGAAATAATTCCTGCAAGGAATATGTTTTGTTAGGGTTTTGTTTTGTTCTGTGTTTGGTTTTGTGTCTTTGTTTGAGTGGGTGAAGGGAATGGTGGTTGTTTTTTTAAACAGGAAAATGTCATCACTGGTGAAGAAACCTGTCATTAAACATATGGGATTAGTTCAGTATTTTGGCAAATCACTTCTTCTGAATGCAATGCTGTAGTGGTCTGTACCTATTGGCTCTGTGAAAAGAGCATTCAGTTTAACAGAAAACACTGTTTTTCTGAAAAGCTGTATATGTTTTAACTGTAATGTGAAAATAAAGAGAGTAAAACACAAGGCAGGTACATATATTGAAATACTTCTGTTACCTTTTTCACTCTCCACAGTGCAGATGAAGAACAAAATTCATCTTTTACTCTTTTGATTCCTGCTTGTTGAGTAAACCCATTATTTACAATGAAACAAGCCTTTTAAAGAGTGTCCATTCTAGCACACCTCTTATTTGAATTAAAGATGTCATCTCAGAAATTCTGACACATAAGCTTCTTCCAGATCTTGATCCATTTGAGCTTTGCTCCCTGATACTTTTGGTCTTAGGTAGTTATGATTATTTGGATTCACTTACAGAGGTCAAAGTAGGTTGACTTATCTGTAATTTTCTATCTTCAAAACTTATTTTTTTTCCTACGGTCATCTTTGGCTTTTCCGAGTTCCAAAAATGTTACTTACCTGACAGGACTCCACAAAAATAACTTCCAGTGGTTCAGGGGTTATTCTGGTTATTTTCTCAAATACTGAAGATTGAATTCCCAAGGCCCTGATGATTTCAAAGCACCCATCTTATCTCAGTACATTAAACTTGTATTCTTCCTGTTCTGTTCAGCAAAAGTTGCATGGTCAAATGCCTGGTTGCAAACTTTTTCGGGAAAGTTGAACATAGGTGGCCACATTCTCAGTGGTGTGAAGAAGTGTCTTTTGAAATGAAACTCAGAAGTATACTACATAAAGGTATGGCTCACTGTGCACAATAAAATTTGTTTTGTGCGTTTGTTTCATGGAACATAGAGACTTGTTCTGTAATCATTTTACTAGTGCTATTCTAATTTTAAAAAGAGATTTAGAACACATTAAGCATCCCAAAATGCAGTGATGGGGCTACTAGCACAGCATGCTATGATGATAAAACAACTGTGGGGTTTTTTATTTTAAAAAAATATGGAAGTGGCAGACCAATAGCAGAAGTTTTTGCCCCCATACCTCGTGGGTCCTATCTGTCTAGGCTCTGTATTCTGTGCTCACTGCTGCTGGAGGGCAGAGCCAGTGACAAGGCCAGTATTTTCTGCAGCTCTTACTGTATGTGTACAAGCACATCCATCTAAACCTTCCCTCCAGGAGGTTTCTGGGCATCAGGGATGATGCCTGCCTGGCTTGGGATCCATCTCAGGTTTTCACCTTCATCCAGAGGTCTGCATGTACACTGACCCCAAGGAGACCGCAGACGCCACAGTGCGGATGCTGCCGCGCCCCCACTTCCCGTGGAGTCCTCCACAGCTGTTTGACCTCCCAACTACCTGTACAGTGCAACCATCTCTAGTGCAGAAAATATGTGGGGAGGTGTTCAGGATATGCCCCCTCCTGCTATGTCCTCATGTGCATTGCTGCACGTATATAGAGGTGAGCCGCTGCACCCCTTGCTGTTAACTTTTCTGTCAGGCTGCGTGCTGCCCGTCACCACAGAGGTCACACAGAAAATCCTGTATAGATGAAGTTTTAAAAAGGTCTTTGTATACTCTGCAATAGTATCTTTAGGCCTTTGTAGGCCTTTATGTATGATGCATTCCAAGATACTACCTTTAGCCACCACTGTATCTTTAAGCCCCAAAAGTCTCTGTTTAATTTTGCTTTTCACAGTGTCTCAGTTGTTACAGTATCTTTAGCCTTCAGTGGGTATTTGTGTTCAACCTTGCAGTTGCAACTTTATCTTCATAATTTTTGTAATTATTCAGTATTTCAAAAAATGAAACTTTAAGTAAGAAAACTGTTTAGAAAGATAGTTGCTTAGCAATACCTATAATAGCAAATAAGAAAATGTCAGAAGATTTAGAATGATCATAGTAGCCAGTAGAATATAGTAAAGAAATATAATCACATTAACATATTTATAAAAGACTTGTAATTTTATGTGAAAAGTGAGTGAGATCGGAGGGATTATCCCCCTGCTGCTCAAAGATGAAAAGACTCAGTATTTTTTACAAGTGGCTTTTTGGCTTCAGAGGGATCACATCGGGGCGGGGGTGGGGGAGGGCGTAGGGCGGCCAACTTTCTGCCCGGCTGAGCCAAGGTGAGGTCTTCGTCCTTCCTTTAGCTTGCACGTCAGGGCTGCAGCTCCAGCCTCCCTCGGTCGCACCACGCCGAGTGGGCGGCGGTGCGGAGAAGCCCTGCGCTCGTTCCCGGCGGCGGGCCGCGCTCCGCTCCCGCCCGCCACGCACCGGAGGGAGGGAGCCGCTACGGCTGCTGGCACCACCACCCCCGTCGCAGGAGGAGAAGGCTGGAACCAGACAACTGGCTGACCATGGGGGAAAAGCCCGGCCAATCTGAGTCGATATCCTTCCAGGCCCGGCTGTGGAAGAACCTGCAGCTGGGGGGCAAGGGCCGGAGCTCCGGCGGGCGGGCGGCAGCCGAGCGCCGC
>WEKX01004099.1:4208-24904 GCA_013390025.1 Pitta sordida | reverse complement strand
GACCTCATTGCTGTTTACAACTACCTGCGGGGAGGTTGCAGCCAGATGGGTGTAGACCTCTTCTTCCAGGCTGACGACACCAGAACGAGAGGGCACGGCCTCAAGCTACGCCAGGGGAGGTTCAATCTTAACGTTAGGAAGCGGTTTTTCACAGAGAGAGTAATTGCATATTGGAATGGGCTGCCCAGGGAGGTGTTGGAGTCGCCATCCCTGGAAGTGTTTAAGAGAAGACTGGACGAGGAGCTTAGTGACATGATCTAGCTGGGGGGTGTAGGGCTGGATGACCCTGGGCCCCTTCCGGCTTGGAGTGGCCTGCTAGACTGTGAGGCATCTAGGTTGGTGTTACGCTCTGGGATGTGCTCTCGGTCTCTGTACAGGTATTAGATGGTGAGTTGGACTAGATGATCCTTGTGGGTCCCTTCCAACTCATAATTTTCTGTGATTCTGTGATTCTGTGTAATCAGGAACCCCAAAACTTAAATATTAAAAATCATCAGTCATTTTGAAAATTTGGGTCATCTCTTTCCCTGTCTTTTCTGTTTCTCAGCTAGAGTTCCTTTTGATCTATGGCCCTTTTACATTCCTTTACCAGTTAAGTGAAATTAAGCTGCAAGGGAAGAGCCAGATCTTATTTATGTGTCACTCAGAATCAGCAGCTTCAGGGCTACAAAGTGTGCCAAGCTCCTTTGAATTGACTGTTGCAAAGACTTGTTTAGATGGATTCGTTTGTTACCTTAACGTTTTCTCAATGCACAAGCTTTCTTTTGGATCTAGGGTATCTATAACCTAGCCAAGCCAGCGGGGAACTATCCCAGGTATTTTAATGTTGTTAATGTCTTAATTTTGATTTCAAGAAAGTCTTTTTACATACTTTGTTTGCAATTTATTCCACTAAAAAAAAAAAAACTATCTGAAACTGTCTATGACTACCTGTAAATTGTATGCTAAGTCCAGATTCAAAGTCTTTCTGCTTACACTTGGAGTCTGTTGGCACAACCTTATAAACTGATCAGTAGTAGCAGGCAAATTAACACATGCTTGGTGCTGAGGTACTTCTTCAATTCAAAGCTCATTTACCACCACTCTTAACATATATTTAGCCAGGCTACATCCCCTTATTAAATCTCTTTTGACTTCTAGGCATTAAGCAGGATTTAGGCTGAGTTTAGGCACCTAATAAAGCAAACTTCTTCACCCATTTAAGGTGCTGCAGAGCTCTGAGAGTCACTAGAACTTCCCTCCTTGGACTGAACCTTTCCTACTTTTTTCTCAGAAATGCCCTAGGTACAATTGTTGAGAGATCCCCAGGGCTACATGCATGCCATGGCTGCAGAGCAAGCCAGGGCCAGACTCCAGATTTTGGACAAGGTACATCCATAAACCCCAACTCTCCCTTTCCCTCGCCACAAGAGGATGTTGATTTTTAAACTACCTTTTGGGCACTGTTTCTGATGAATGCCATTCACAGGTTTACAGGTTGCTCTGAGTGGGAAGGGACCCACAGGATCATCTAGTCCAACTCCCAAGCGAACACCCACCCAAGTGTGGAACCATGGGCACGACACTCCATTCATCCAAGCCTTCCATCATCTAGGCCATATCACTGAGCTCCTCATCCAGTCTTTTCTTAAACACCTCCTCTGGAAAAGCTGAAAACTATGCCAAGAATCTGTTAATAATTAAACAGCTCACTTGACTGAAAACATGGTGGATGCAGTCAGGCACACATGTGCAAGGGGGCATACAGGTGTTTAAGTGCTTAGTTTGTCAATGCTCACTCTTTTCAAGGAAACCATTTAACACTTTGTTTCTGAAGAATAAAGCAAAGAATGCACTTTCAAACCCAGTGGACTATACGAGTCACTTAAATTCACTTGTAACCATCTAGTGTCCTTGATTTTCTGGTATACTAACACCACAGCTCTCTCTGAAGAATTTTCTCATACAGGTACCCATGATCATCCCAGTCCATTATTGGATAGCTCGAATTCCTTTACTCATTCCCATTATGGCTGGTGTGTTTGAAAAAAATCTTATTTTTACTTCAGAGACTAAACAGGTCTTGTGGTTTAACCCCAGGCAGCAGCCAAGCACTAGGCAGTGGCTCACTCATTCCCCCACCAGCAGGACTGGGGAGATAATCAGAAGGACAAAAGCTGGAGAACTTGTGGGTTGAGATAAAGGCAATTTAATAGAGGAAACAAAAGCCATGCACAGAAGCAAAACAAAGCAAGAAAGTAATTCATTGCTTCCCATGGGCAGGCAGGTGTACAGCTATTCCCAGGAAAGCAGGGCCCCATCTGTAACTGTAATAGTTACTTGAGAAGACAAATGTCATCACTCCAAACATCCCTCCTTCTTCCTTCTTCCCCCCACTTTATACACTGAGTATGATGTCATGTAGTATGGAATATCCCTTTGGTCAGTTGGGATCACCTGTCCTGGCTGTGTTTCCTCCCAGCTTCCCATGCATCCCCAGCTTCCTTGCCAGCATGGCAGTACAAAAAGCAGGAAAGACCTTGGCTTCATGTAAGCACTGCTCAGCAATAACAAAACCATCTGTATATTATCATCACTGTACTCAGCACAAATCCAAATCATTCCCACATATCACCCATTGTGAAGTAAATTAACTGTCCCAGACAAAACCAGCACAACAGTGAACCAAATCCTAACTTCAGGCACATGGATTTGAACATTTTGGTCACTGCTGTCTGTATTGATGCATATTTGACAATAAGCAGCAAAATGACAAATAATCTTCCTTTTAATATGTCAGTGCCAAAACATTGAATCTTTACTGGGATATACTGAGCTAATAATAGCTATGTTTAATTTTTATTAGCTTAATCTGAGATTAAATTTTATTGTACTTTAAGGAGTGTTCCATTGTTCTTAAGAAACAGTTAGATAAGTAAGAGCATAATCTAATTGAGTAGAAAGATACTAGAGGAGGCTTTGCAAGCAGGAATGATTGGAACTTTTTGAAGTATATAAAAATTTCTTCATCCTTTTAATATGTTCTCAAATCCTGCAATTGCTGTACTATATCTACGACCAAAAAAGCACATCTAGAGAAAGAGAAGATATTATTCACTTAAAATACCAGCAAACCAAAATATTCTAACTTTTACAGGCTTTATTATTTCTTCCTTACATAAATTGTTGCATAGACGTCTGCATTTTGAAACCATAATCTACCTCAAAAGTAGTTGCATTTTGATGACAGATGAAACAAGTCATTACACAGTTCAGCATGTTGAAGTACTCTGAGAACCTCTGGGAAAAGAGATTATAGATATATATCAGAGATAATATTTCAAGGCAGCAACTCTGCCAAATGTTAAACTGAGACTGAAGCCTTACAGCTGAGGTGTTGACCTCTGGAAATAGGAATTTAAACTGCAAATGGTGATCTAACCATACCTCTGGGGGAGCAAATTTGAATAATGAAAAATTATGCAGCTTTCACTTTCTCTCCAAAAGCAAAACAAACATTTTAAGCTTGATTTTATACTTTCCCCTCCAGTTAATTTAGACAAGCCTGTTGGCAAAATAATAATTCCTGTGTTTAGGAAGCTGTACTTACAACCTTCTGAATCCCATTCAGAAGGAAAGTTGCTTTCATCCTTGGTTTGTAAGTAGAAGTGAATTCTGTTCTCTGCCTTTTCGGTGCCTACATCAGAAAATAAAACAAATGCACAAGGTAAATGTGCCAGACACACAGTGGGTTGCAGAGTATGAAATCATGGGAACATGTAAAGTGAGGGGAAAATGGAAATGAAAGATAACAGGAAAAGTATTATTGCAGTTGTACTATTTTTAGTAGTTATATTTAAGAGAGAAAAAAAGAGAGAAAATACTCTGCAGTTATGTAGAAGGAGATAACAGAAACAGAACACATGGTTTTCTTGGGGGGGGGGGGGGGGGGGGGGGGGGCAGGCCTGTCCCACTCCACTCAAAACAAATCAGAGTGTCTCAGTATTAGCAAGGCTGGAAAAGACCTTGGCGATCATCAAGTTCAACCTAGAACCCAATACCATCCCATCAACGAAACCATGTCACTAAGTGCCTCATCCAGCCTACTCTTAAACACCTCCAGGGACAGTGACTACACCACCTCCCTAGGCAGCCCATTCAAATGGCAGACCACCCTTTCACTGAAGAATTTCTTCCTAATGTTGAGCGCAAACCTCCCCTGACAGAGTTTGAGACTGTGTCTTCTTGTTCTGTTACCGGTTGCCTCAGAGAAGATCACCGGGGTCAGGGGGGAAACAGCGGTGTGGGGTTTGGGCTGTGAGTGTTCATGGTCGCAGCAGCCCGGAGAAGCCCACAAATTCTCAGGGGGATCTCCCGAGTCAGAGTGGGCTCAGAAACAATTCCCTTTGCTCCCCTGTGCTGAGAGAGCCCGAGGGGAGAAGCAGAAAAGTGACTGCAGTGCTCCGGAGTGCTGGGGGGTGGAGCAATGGGCGTGCTCTCCATGCGTATTAATGACCTGTGCGTGTTTGAGAGTTTCACGTTCTGCGAGAGCTCTGGCATGACCTGTTCCTTGCAAATAACAGGGTATTACTGTATTTACTTTCATAGTTTATTGTTTCAAGGAACTAGTAAACAACCTCTATTAAATTAAATCTGCAAACACTGGTTGGACATTAACATGGCAAATTATTGCCAGAAATATGGCAATTTGGAACACTGTGACATCCTCTGCTTCTTCTGGCCAGCCTGGAGCATGGCAATTAAAGGGCTTTTTCCCTTGAACTCCTGCAGCTAGCACAGGAAGGAGCACTTTGCCTGAGGCTATTCAAATGCACATATGCAGTAATGAAACTTGGCTTAGCTGCTCCCCTTCCCTGCCTGCTCCCCTTCCCTGCCTGTAACCATGGAAAAAATAACACAGATACACACAGACACACAGATACACAGACACACCCTGTCTCACGGCGCTGCAGGACTATAAACACCAGGTAATCTTTGCAACACTCATATGGGAACCATCTCTGCCTGTCCCCAGCGAGCGAGAGGTGCTGCCAGTCACCCTACGCCCTGCTGGCCGCTCTGCCCCTCCACAAAGCAGAACAAACGTACATGCATCAACTGGCAATATTTATGAATAAACGATTAATTAATTTTTTGCAAATAGGTGAAGCAGCAAATAATTATGTATGGATAAAAGGTAAAGATAAAAGGTAAAAGTGTATCTGTCGATGCAATACATTCACTTACTCCTCATGCAGTTCACTCTCATGCGTACTTGGGGTCCCAAAATTCTCCCAGTAGCAGTAGGGACGTGAATTCCAGCTGCAGAAGCAGTGAGTCATCCTGATGTGTTCAGTGATCTCTGGGTTGTTCTTCAGAAGGTTTGTAAAGGTCCCTTGTCCCCGTAGGAATATGTATAGCCTTGTAGTTTTTCTTTGCAAACAGCAGCCACTTCCTCTACGTACAAGGTCCAAATTGTGCCACTCCTTGCTGATGTCCATATGTGCTGGTGGCCTTCTCCACAAGTTTATACCTTCTCATGGATCCAGTGGCACTGCCGGCCTCTGGATCTCATCAGTTCTTGGAAGACTACCATACACTTCTCACCTCACTATTTTTTCAGTTTTAGTCTGCGTTTTTCCAGTAAATATATATGTGTCCACATGACATACCTGCTCACAAAAGGAGTGCTTCAGGACCCTGTGCTCCCAGGCCACTATGGAGTCTCCTTTCTGTACAGAATGCTAATTCTTATTTATTATATATATGACACACCTGTAAGAAACTGAATGCATGATAATGTGCTATTAAATATTTTACAGCTTTGATTCTGATGATCTCACAGGTGATCTCACAGGATTTTCAATAAATTCTCTGTATTTGACTCCACTGTGTTTACTATTAAAAAAAAAAATAAACCAATGCATTTATTTACAGTGGCCAAGATAAAATACATATGTTAAAAAAAACCAAAACAACCTCCAAACCCCACAACAAAACAGAACATAATTTAAAGTAAATTTAATTTATACACTTATTTCAACTTGACCAATCTAGCTTATTGTTATCTGGAAAAATAGCTTAAATAATGGTAACAATAAAATCAAATTATTTAAGGTGATGAATTTAATATTTGCCAATCCAGTCATTCCCCTAAACAATTAACCCATCATGGAAAGTCAGTTGCCCTGACAATATGCCTATTAACATGTCTGCTGAGGCAGAAGACCATAAATAGATTTTCCGTACATAATCCAGTTATGAACTTGCTTTATGAGAATAAGATACTTTAAATCCCAGTGGTTAGGAAGATGCAGAACTTTAAAGTATTCGTTCTTCTGAGGCAGATTATTACCTATATTGATCTTCACATCAGGAAGGTTTTGGTTAAAAAGTCTGTAGTCAAGAAAAGTGAGAGAAACATCTTCTAAATGGAGTGAAGAATATGTTTGAAAAATATTTTTTATTTTGGTTGCTTTTATTATGTGCTTTTAATTGGTGCTGAAGGAAAACATTTAGTTGATGTTATGATGGTTCATTGCAGCTACTCAGAAGTTGGACTATCAGGGTGCTATGGTTTAGGGGGTTTTCTGCTGCTCTGGTAGCGAGGGGGTTAACAGCTCAGTTCTTGCCTGGGCTCTCTCCGTGCTGCCAGGGCCTTCAAGGTTATAGAGATAGAGGCGTCTCTGTGAATAACATACTTGGGAGAGAGAAAAAAAATTCAGTAGTAAGATGTAGCATGCCGGCTCAGAACCTGCGTTGGGAGGCTGAGAGATTTGAAGGCCCCCAGGCCCACCAGAGAAGGGGTAGAGATGTTCTTTCAGGCATCTCGCTGCTGTTTGTGAATTGGACCGACCATGGTGAAAACCTATGGACCAGAGAGAGAGAGAACCAGGACCGCAGAATCTGTCTAAGCATCACGACTGAAGATGGAGAGGTAACGCTGGACNCATCCAGCCAGGGTCTAAACCGCGACACAGGGCTAAACTCACAGAACTCACAGAATATTCTGAGTTGGAAGGGACCCACAAGGATCATCGAGTCCAACTCTTAACACTGTCTCCCTGGCGGGAATCGAACCCGGGTCTCCCGCACACCAGGTGGGGACACTTACCACTGTACTAAAGTGGATTTCTGAACACAGCACTAAATTTAGTAGAGATTATTAAGCAGATCTAATCTGGACAAAATCAATCTCTTTCCCATTTTTTTAAGGAAACAAGCAGCAAATCATGATCAGGTTAGGACACCAAGCATGCCAGATCCACAGTACAGTCAGCCCTCTCCACTTCACGCTTCCCATATTGCAGCTTCACTACTGTGCAACATGACTGGGGAGGTGCGTTTCATGACTGTGCCTGCATGAACTGATAGTCATGAATATTCAAATTAGACAGTCATGATTATTCAAATCAACCCCCATGCCTTGCCACATGTACCACGGGTGCATTGCTCTGCCTGCACCGTGTCCGTCCCAGTCTGCTCCAAGTGAGGCAGCCGCATCACATCCCCCCAGTGCCTGCCCTAGTCCAAGTGAGGGTAGCCAAAACAGCACCTGAGTGTGGGGGGGCAGCCGCAGAGCTGCGGCAGGGCATGCAGTGGAGATAGCCCCTGTCCCACCCGGCCAGTCCCCATATAGACAAAGGCACTGCTGCATGTTATTTTTTTTTCCTCTTAAGTTCTTGCTCTGCTCCGTTTCTCCACCAGTGCAGTTAACGAGTTAAAACATTACAGTATGCAAAATGTATGTATGCCTTTCTTGGGTTTTCTTAACATATATTAACTAAGACAAGTACCCTGATTAACATAAGAATCTACACGCTGTGCTGGCTGCTTCGTTGCTGAGTTGCACCCCCATAGTAACCCTCCTGCCAAGAGCATGCTAGCCAAGCCCCTCTTTCACCATATAGGATCCAGAGACCCACTCTAGAGTGGGAGTGGGACAGGGACCAGGGAGGCACTGCCTTGCAACTGTTGCCTTGCCAAAAGGGCTGGGCTGTTGTGTAGCCAGCCTCGGGATGCTGGTGCGAGCCCCAGTGTGGAGTGCAGGCTTTGAAACTCCACCTTAAATGTGTGTGCTGCAGCAGTGCACAAAAAAGTGAGGTGGCAGCTCCAAAGTGCTAGGTCCTGAGCTTGGTTTCAGCGGCACTGCACAGCTTGGCACAATCCCTCACAATCCCATGATAGCCTTGGGCGGCCTGCAGGAGGGAGGCTGCCTGCAGAAGTGGTCTCCCTCTTTGAGTCTTCTCNCGCTTGGCATTGAAACATGAGTGGGACAACGCCGGCAAGCCAGCCACACATGAAGCACATAGAGCCTCACGGTGCCTCCTCCACCTGCTGCAGCTCCCACAGCAGTGGTGGCCAAAGCTCAGGACTTGCTTGGGAGGCAGCGTGGGCTCAGACACCCCTTGGTCAAGATTCCTGAGGGCTCCCCAGGTGGGGAAGGGGTAGAGGAGACCTACTTTGCTCCCCTGACCATGTGAGGAACTTCCAGGAACACCTTGCAGCCACTCCAGAGCTGAGGGGACAGGGTGACTGGGGCCAAATTTGCATATTAATGAGCTGCCACTCTACACTGATGGAGGGCTGCGTGGGCGGGGGGAGGGGCAAGACTCACGGTACTGTGGTATTCAAGGGCTGACTGTATTTGAAATGTGCCAGAAAGAGTAAAATCCTTCTTAGGAGTTGTTCCAGCTTGCTAAGGATCTGTGATTAGGAAGATTTCTTTCCTTCTCTTTGTTACCCAGTTCTTCTGATTGTTTTCCACAGTAGAATTCACTAAGAAAACTTAGAAATGGCAGGGACAACATCTTAAAAGTCAGTAACATCTTTACAAATTCTCTTCCCACTGCAAAGTATTCCTTTGCTTTGAAAGAGGACTGGGTTCCTGTTGATCGCATACAGAAAAAGGAAATGGAAAAAAATCTGCTTGCAGAAACATGCTCAGGAAATACATACATTGTACAGATCCCTAGAAACACTTCCAATTATTCAAAAATTTAGTCAAGCATTTCCCAGTATGGACATTTGTGTCTGGAGGTATCTTCATACCCTAACCATGTCTAACCACTTTACTTGGACACTTAGTAGCTTCTAAGCTCTCAAGAGTTCAAGAAGATCCTCAGATGAGAAAGTTAAATGTTCCTAGTACTGTAAAGAAGTTGAAGGGAATGAAGATAAATTACTTTTTCTCTCCCACTTCATACAAGCTAAGATTTTGAAGCTGATGTGTTCTGCAATCACACTGTTAGAGCTGTTTGGCTCTCAGCAGTCTAGTCCACAGACCTATAGTACTGCATCAAAGGGATCAGTGGTAAAATCAGCAATAAATTGTAAATATCAACCTTTCATGCAGGTTTTAAACTTTGATAAGAGCTGAGATAGTGCACTGAAATAAAATGTTTCTTCTTCTGCACTCCAGCATTTTCAGTTTGGAAAAGACTAATCCTTTTCAGGTCCTGTAGCTTGCTCCCTAAAGTGAGATATATACTAATTTAGAAGATGCTATCAAAAATGGCAAGAAATAGGAAATGAAAGAGAGCAAAATAGTGATACCTTTTCTGGCACAATAATCTCTGGGGCTTTGACCCAGCAAAAAATCCTCCTTGCTATCTTGAATGTGCTGACATGAGTTCCAAATAAGATATTAGGAAAGACAAAGGGATTTCTGTGGTGGAGGAGATTGTATTAACCTATCACCTCTCCTAAAACGATTATATTATTTTGAATGAACTTTCCTTAAAAGCCATAGTTATTCTGTGTAATAACTAGAGAGGGAGACAGAACATCAAACATTAATCTTTTGGCAACATTTTCATCTGACAGACTGGAATTAGACTGTAGATATGACATGGTTCAGGATTCTACTTTCATTTTCCTTTGGTGTAAGATTCACCTATGTAAGAGTCAGTCAAAGAAGAAGAATATCGTCTAAGAAGAATATTGTCTCAACATTGGCATCAGGGACTTGGACAATGCAAGGTACACTGAAAACTTTATCTCGGAGTTTGCAGTGGCCTACCTGCCAGGTTGCTGCTCCCTGGACTGTGACTGGAGTACAGTTCCTATGGAAACCAAGGCGCAGGTACCCCAGAACAATGAGTGGTGTGGTGCCCTGGTGCTGCACCCTTCTCTGATATGGGGGAATAGAACACCACATTCTGTACCTATTCTCTGGAATCAAGGAACCGTACAAACTGCTGTCCAGAAAAGATGGACTTGTTATGAAACACACACGCTGGCAGAAGGCCACTTGCTTCTGGCCTTGACCATGCCTTGGTCACTCCTCTTCGGGCAATGAGCCACTCGTTTCTGGCCTTGACCACGCCTTGGTCACTCCTCTTTGGGCAATGGGCCACTCACTTTTGGCCCTGACCATGCCTTGGACACTGCTTGTGTGGCAGGGAAAGGCAGAGTTTGGCAAAAATACCATGGGACAGATGAGGGAGCAAGTTGTATAAAAGATAGCCCCCTAGCAATGAAACTTTGGAAGCTTCTCCTGCCCTGATTGATGACAGATCTGTGAGGGATGCCTTTGAGGATTTCGTCGTGGCAGTAGCTATACCTTCTTCTCTTTCTTTTTTCTCTCACCCTTTCGTCTATCGCGTTGCCGCTTTACGGGCACTTAATAAAGTTTCACTGTTTGGTCAAAGCTAAACCCTCTCTCGGAATTTTGTTTTGCACTCTGAGATCCTGCAAATGAACCACCACACATCCAGCCTAGCTGACTCGACCATGACAACCTATTAAACATCTTTCATGCAAATAAATGTATTTAATCATATTTGAAAAAATGAATGTAAACACTCAGCTGTGAAAGCACTAAACTGGTTTATGTAAGCAATTTTGAGATAAAATGGCATCACAAACGTCAACAAGAACCAAAAAAGATGAAAAAATTTAATAATCTCCTGTACTGAAGACATTTTTACAGAATCACAGAATCACAGAATATTATGAGTTGGAAGGGACCCACAAGGATCATCTAGTCCAACTCACTTTTGCTACAGAAATGCTCACCCCTCTGTGCCACTCTCATACACAGTATTCAAATAAAATATGCAGATTTTTACAACAAAATTTTACAATTTTTACAATAATTTTTTTGCAATTTTTAAACATTCATCTTGATTTAAGATATTTTTCTAATCATAATTTATATGAACATTCTTTTTTCTGGTTTTTCCGCTTAGCTGTTAACAGCTGTTGCAGTGCTGTAATCAGAAGAAAAAAAAAAACAACTCATGCTGAATGGCTAAGTATCATACGTTAAATTTATGTGCACTCTTTATTTGTGGAAAATTATGTTGAGGTGAATGTAATAATCCAAAAGGCAAACAAAATGCAGATTTCAAATAGGGACAATAATAAAGATAACTGTTAGTGTTAAAAGAAGTACTGCTGATAGGAATGTTTGCATAATGCATCACTTTATTTGTACTAATCTTGGATGTAAATATTTCTTGGGCATACAAGAGTGTCCTGGTTATACACACCAGAGCCATATGAACATGAATAGGAGTATTAGATCCAAAATATCATTTTTTCAAAAAATCTCAAAGAACCAGTGAAGCACATGATCCCACCTTGGGTCATTTGGCCATTGTCAAATTGCAAGAGTCAAGTGTTTGAACTCCTCCAAATTATAGATACTTATGATCTTCAACTCTGGTCATGTAGATTTGGTCCCAAAATCCTCTGCCACTGCTACTTGACATTTTCTAAAAAAATCGGCAACTCTTCACAAATTGTCTTCCAATGGCAATGTTTGGGTAATGTATCTCTGGTTTATATGAGGTATACCTAGAGAGAAAACATATAATATATATATTCATAATGAACTATTGTGCTGAGGCTTTTATCTTTGCAACTTAGGGCAATGTATAGTAGCCATGAAGATAAATAACGCCACAGGGCAGGCATAGTATCATTTATAAAATATTCCCAGAACTCTAGGTAGCATTTCATTATTAGATTTTTTAAAATAATTTTCTTGGTTACTTTCCAGAGCTAGAAGTCACAGAAGTTAATTGCAAATTGCTTGCAGCCTTGGAAACAAAGATGTATTTGTGCAAACACTGCCTTAAACACCAATGAAAATGTGAGCAGGACCCACTCAGCCTTGTAAGTGAATTATACACACAAGACAGATTTTCTCCTCACAAACCCCCATCTCCTCCAAAATTTTTTATCATGTACCAGCATTTAAAAGACAGCTTTCAAAGTCACAAAACTATTAGACAGGGAGAAAAAAGATAGCTAATTTAGATAGATAGCTTCCTGTGGTGAGCATGTGAAGTCCATCCTCTTTGCCTGTCTCCACTGAGTATATTCAGGAAGGATGTGGGACAAAAGTAGGAAGTCCAAGGCAGACCAGCAGGAATGGTTAGGAATTTAGGTGTCAAGGATTGAAAGAATTTGGTTTGTTAAGCCTAAAGAAAAAGATCCTGGAGGGAGAACATGGCAGTTATTAATATACAGATCACAGAAGACAGAATAAAATATTTGTCATGTTCTCAGTAAATAGGAGAATCATAAAAGGCAGTGAGGGAGGTTCAGGCTAGATACTAGGAAAACATCTGTGAGGTTAAGTTATTAAAACAACAGAATAGGTTACTGGAAATGCTGTGAAATTTTTACCACTGGAAGCCTGATGTGGGTGTTTATCTAGAGATAACACAAATGCAGTTAACACTGCTTTGAATCTGGGAGATAAACTGTGTAACCTTCTAAAATATTTTCAGACCGAGGATTTTGTGATGTGTTAAAAAATGCTACAAAATAAATGCATCCCTAGTGTTAGTGATAAAAACAGTACAAATATAAACATAATCATTCAGCAGTGCATCATATCCCATAAATGTTAGCTTTTCTTCTTAGGTAATGGCACCAGTCAGCAATAGCATAATAAATAATTTATATTAAAAAACTAGTTTAGTTAGCTAAGACAAATGAGGCATTTTATGGTTAATTCAGTGCTTAGACTTCAGACCCAGTGGAGTAGCGTTTAAGCTCCTGTTTTGAAATAGATTCTGTTACTTTAGTTATTCACTTGGTCTCCCTATAACCTAGTTTTTCACCTGGAAGGAGGACAAAACCTTTTCCAGATTTCAATTACTTACTGTAGGAATATGTGGAACGAGGAATGGAACCCGGCTGTTTCCAGGAGTGTCCAGACACTTTGTTCAGATCAAATTCCCTGGGAAAAGGTAGAAATAAAACTAAAGTCCTCATTGCCTACAATTTTTTACTTTTTTTTTACAGGGTGGAGTTTTTGGTGGCTGCTCCTTCAGAGTATATTTCTTCCATTTTCTAACATGATGTAATTATGGAATTGTAGCAATGAAACCAAGGCTTATTCCAGATAAGAAAATCTGAATATCTTTACTTCCAACAGATGAAGTAAATTATGTCCATTATGCAGTAATAGACAACTTCTTTTAATCAAGCAGGATAGGATGAAGCTGAAATGATCTGCACATATCATAAGGAATAAAAGCATAGGTATCAATTTATTACTGTTTAATACTTTCCCCAAATAAACAAAAGGTAAAGATTGCATCTTATGTGTAGCATTACATATAATGAAGATTAGTTCCATAATATTTCACACTGGTAAGCATGGCAGATGTAAAGCTATTGAACCTTAAAAGTGTTCCTTGGACCAAATTACTCTAATGGCCATTATTTTGCTATGGATAATTTTTTTCAGTAAGATATTTTTGAGTTTATGCTTTGTAGTTTACATGTACTCTTTGCTGAGGTGGATGAGAACTTAAGAGTAACATGGAATAAAAGCAAAGCTTTCACGTCTCAGGATATAATTCCTCCTGAAATGGTCAGAATCACATCCCTAAAGGTTCCAGACTGGCTCTTTACTCAGCACACAAGCTTGCCAAGCCGAAGTACGAGGCTTCCATCAGTGTTAGACTCCCACTACTTAAAGACTGCAATAACCTATTAATTCCTCAAGTTCGTACACCTGAAAGTGTAAGAACTGAATTTCTCTTCCCCAGGCGAGGTGGTTGTACCAGGAACTCAGCTCAGACTGTATTTGATCTTATCTGCAAGGTGATTGAAGTGCAGCACTCTGTGCAGGTGCATGCTGTCTCTTGGCTCTTCTGTGCACAGCAGCCTCTGGCAGAGTTTCTCGGTTTAGTTTGTGGTCCTGTGAGCTGAAATTGACCCTCCTCTTTCTTTTGGTAATGCTAAATGTCAGTTATTTGAGAATTTGTAGTCGTAACATTCCTTTTAGGCTGTTGCTTTTTCTCACTTACGGTTAGAAGGAGTGACATGTATTTTTAACTAGGAGCTATAAATCTTATATAAAGACACAAAGCTTAATGTTTTAGCTGAAATATAGTGAAAAAAATAATCTGTTTTAAGACTCTTATTAGGAAATATTTTTCTAATACAAGATTCTAATACTATTAAGACTGAAAAAAACTAATAATTCCTTCTGGTTTGAAGGACTTGCCACTTATGGCTTTTACATTAAATTTAACACATTTCAGGATGTCACTATAAGCCTGACATATAGAACAGATATAATGACTTTTTTTCCCTGATGTTGAGTCTCAGAGTGTATTCAGTGAGTGCTGTCATAGCTGGACTTGTGGTATGAGGTAGGTAATTTTGCATGTGTCACAAATGTGCACTCCTGCCTACATATGTGCAGAAGCCAATACTGTAGAGAAGGCTGCATGACTCACTTCTAGTGCTTCTCTTTTTTTTTTTTTTCTTTTTTGGTTCTTTTTGCTTTTGTTTTAATGCAAGGGCCTCTTTTTGTGTAAAGACTTCCAGCATAATCCTCCACCTTCTCTCTTTCTCACAATCTTTCTTTTTCCCCCTAAATATATATAATTCATTTTAGGTAGTTCATAAGTCCTTTCTTTGTTCCAGCCATATGTTGTTTTTCATGCCATCTTCAAGGTATATGAAGAAAAAGTTAGACAAAGAAGTCTGGTTCACTGACTGTCTGCATGTAACAATACTAGAAGATCTAGAAGTTCTTCAGAGATAGGATAATCTGTCAAGAGGCAAAAAACCCAAAACAAAACCACACATAAAACAACAAAAAATCCACTTAAAATTCACATATGAATCTCTACATATTGTAGTATATTCCTAGTATTTCTGCTAGAATTTCTCACTAGAAAAAAAATTGTATTGTCTTGATAAAAACAAGGGAGAAAGTCATTCCTATTTTGCAGTCTAGCAGATTGACACTAAGACAAATTCCAACCAAATATCTGATACAATGGATACTTTTTTTCTGTAAGTCTTTGCATTGAAATCCAGGGAATTCAATGCAAAAAAAAAAAAAATAGTATTACAACATGCATAGATATTCCAGCATCAAGAATCTAACCTATAGCCATAAACTTCAAGTAATGATTTTGTTCAACAGATCACATACATCCATATAGCTTTTGTGTTTCTCAAGATTAATTTCATAATCTTATAAAAATATACTAATAAATATGTTTCCACAGTTGAACATTCAAAAGACCTAATTTTTTTAACTTTTTGAATGAGCGTGCAAGTGTAGTTGTCTTTCTGTTTTCTCATTGTCAAGCAATCTTTTGGTAGGAATCCCATAACATATTTCAGATACTTTGCTACAACATTAGATATTTTTGTCATACTTGAATATTAGTTGTGTAATATTTTTATGTGTTTACAGAGTTTTGATTCTCACAGTGCTTCAAAATATCATTACTGGCTTAGCTTGTTCTGTAGGATGAAAACAACATTTAAGCAATGTTTTGACAAGTAAGATTAGAAAAATATTTTTTGTGCTTTCATTTCCATTGGGGACTTTAGGATTAACAAAGAAAATTAGGAAACAAATAAAAATGGTCATCTGAGGGTCTAGAGAAGAATCAACTGAAAAGTGTGAACAGACAAGGTGAAATGAGCATCACAGTCAAGAGTGCCGGAAGTTTACCAAATCATTGGCTATAAATCCCTGATCTTCTCCAGGGCCTCATGTATGGACTCATCAAAAGGTTCAGGGAGGCCAGGGATACAAAGAATATTTAGGATCCAGCACAGTTGATACTGGGAAGTGAATGAAAAAGGAGATTGTGCCTCCCTAAAGAAAACTTCTGGAAAAGTTTTAATCAACCTAGGGAAAAATGCACTTACTGACTTAAAGGAATGAAAATGTTTCTACCTTAAATACAGCTTCTTGATTTCAGCTTTCAGACTTTAAGTTGCCAAATATAATCAGAATATGATATTAGAGTAATGATGACATCATGAACTCTATCACGCTACTATGAAATCAGACTGGTTAAACAAGGGCCATATGGAACACGCATTACGGAGATCTTTTAGGGACAGGCTGTCAATCACAAGTTAGCAAAGATAAAGCTGCTCATGGAAGATCTTCATAGTCTGTAAGAGACATTTCTGTAGATGAATATGTGCTGGATTACAATGAGCAGTCAGTCATGTGACCTGATGCTGCTTCAGAAATTGGTGATCCTCTTGCAGTCCTCTACATCTTTTGATGTGGTTTGTATGTATTTGGCTGTGGAGACCACTTCTCAAAAACTTTTCTGCAAACAACCTTTCTATTTGTCTTCAAGTAAGCACCAATTTCCTCATCCATTCTTCTTAATTTCTGGCATTACAGCTTCAAAAACTGTGAGATTCCTGAAAGAAGGAACTTTGAAAAGCAAAATTACTGAAAGGTTGCTCTAGGATACTGGGTTGCAATTGATAACAGCAAGCAAAGGTATGGTCCAAGATGTTCTTCAACTGAGCCTGGAAATGGAAAAATTATTTCCAGAAACATTTGGAGCTCTATGTCTCAATGGTGAGAAGAACAAATAGTAGAAAGAATGCTGAAACTTCCTGTACTGCAAGACCAACTAGAAGCCAGTCCTCTGTACAATTTGTAATCCACATCAGTTCTGACTGTGGAACTGTTGCCTCTACTCCATTTCCCTAGAACTCCGAGACTGGTCCAACTATGCTGTCAGTGCAGGCTGGAATGTTAGTAAGGAAGCCAAGGTGTTTTAGGGCTTGCCAGGTCCTGTCATGTATGAGGAGTCATGCACTGCATTGCACAGCAGTGATGTGAGATTGGGCTTGTGGTGGGTTGACCCTGGCTGGATGCCAGGTGCCCACCAAAGCCATTCCATCACTTCCCTCCTCAGCTGAACAAAGAAGAGAAAATATACTGAAATGCTCCTAGGTTAAGATAAGGACAGGGGGAGAGATCACTCATCAGTTACCATCATGGACGAAACAGGGGCAGGTTTAGGAAATTTGCTTTATTTTTTACCAGTTGAGTCAGAGAAGAGCAATGAGAAAATAAACACAAATCTCAAACACCTTCACCTCACCTCTCCCTTCTTCCTGGCCCTCATTCCTGATTTCTCTCCTTCGTGCCCACCCAGCAGGGCAGGGGGATAGGGAATGTGGGCTGCAGTCAGTTCATAAAAGGTTGTTTTTGCCACTTCTTCTTTCTCAGGGGAAGAACTCCTCACACTCTGCTCCTGCTTCACCATGGAGTCCTTCCCACAGAAGTAAGTCTTCCATGAACTTCTCCAGCGTAAGTCGTTCCCACAGGCTCCAGCATGGGTCGCTTCCATCGAGTGTAGTCCTTCAGGAACAGGCTGTTCTAGTGTGGGTTCCCTGTAGGATCACAAGTCCTGCCAGCAAACCTGCTAAAGCCTGCTAAAGCATTAGCTCCTCTCTCCACAGGTCCACAGGTCTTGCAGGAGCTTACTTGAGTTTGGGCTTCCCATGGGCTCACAGCCTCTTTTACGCGTTCACCTCTTTCAGCATCTCTAGAGGCTGCAGATGAACCTCTACTCCAATGTGGAGTAGATATTTCTCTTTTTACATAGGTCTGTCCCAGAGGTACTACTGCCGTCACTGATGGGCTCAGCCTTTACCAGCAGCAAACCCATCTTAGAGGTGTCTGGCATTGGGTGTGTAGAACATAGGGGAATTCTAGCAGCTTCTCACAGGTTACACCTGAAGGCACCTGCTACCAAAACCCAGCCTTGAAAACTCGGCACAAGTTTCCTAATCACAAATTGAGTGAGTTCTTTGAAGGCTATGGAACCAAAATTAAAATTTAAGCACTTGAATTTAAATTTCTATCACAGAGCCTTGTCAAAGATGAAGTTTTTAAGTTTCTCCAAGCATTTTTCTTCTACCAAGCTTAATGTCTCGGGTGAAAAATGACGTTAAGCCAGAGGGCATAGCTGCAGAATTATGTGAATAAAAGGAGAGAGTCCTAGAAAAGGAAGTAAATTTAAATGTTAAAGACTAAAAATAGAATAAAGAAAACAAGTACAAAACCTCCTAAACTATGCTAAAGAAAGGTTTATGCAGTGTCCCAAGTAACAAGTAAAATTTATGTTAGTGGCTGAGAGGAGTTATAATGACAGAAGATTGTGTAGGAGATGGGCAGAAGGGAGTAAGGGATGCCACCACACTGTGGTTGGGGTAGAATGTAGACCTCCCCTGCTGAAAGCTTGGCAGAGATCCTTTGGGACAGACGTTTTGTGACAGAATTGCATTGTGGTAGGATCTGAACTATGTACTTTGGGATGGGCTCATATATGAAGCAGCAAAGTAGCACTTAAAACATTGCATCCTTTCCTGTGACTCTTGGATAACAGAGAATGGAAGAACTGTGTCCCTGGGTCAAAAGGGTCATGAAAGACTTTTCCACTCATGAAAGAGAGAGAGGGAACTTCATGGAAGGGCAGAGAGATGGTTCCTACCCTGGATCTGGTCAGAAATACCAACAAGCCTGGCTTACCACCTACTCTGATCCCCCTTTGTCTCCTGGTTGAAAAAGGGAATATGAGGTCTGTTGTAAGAGAAGGAAGAGTGGGGGGAAAAGGTTGCCTTTAAGTGATGATTCTTACATTAAGCTCTGTTCCTGTTAGTTAATAAATAAATCCTTTATATTATTCACTTGTAGTTTGCCTTGCTTTGCCTGTGACAAGTTTCTTTTTTCCAGTTTTTGTCCTCCAGTTGTGGGTGAATCTCTGGAATCCAGCCAGGGTCAAACCACAACACAATCACATTCCAAAGCATAGATGAATGTGTCTCTACGTTTTTAACATGCAGGTGCTGAAATAATTCTTTCTCAGTGTAAATACAGAGAGTACCTGAAGTACAGTTAGTTGCAGCTAGTTGATGGACACCAAGCAGTGCAAATGGTAATTCATCTGAGAAGCCAGAGACTCGAGGCAGAGAGCAGCAGCTGCTAACAGATATATTATATATCATTATTTGTGTTCAAACTTTCTCATTCATTGCTAAGAAATGGAAAAATTGAGGATTTTTAACCAACTCTACCTTATTATTAATTAACAAATATTTGTCTCTATACTGGTCTTGACTTCTAAATTGAAACAATACAAGAGAGCGGTTAAATGGAGAGGGATTTAGAAGTAATGATTGACAAGAAACTTAATATGAGCCAGCAGTGTGCCAGGTGGCTAAGAGGGCCAATGGCATCCTGATCTGTATTAGGAACAGTGTGGTCAGTTGGACTAGGGAAGTGTCCTGGTTTGGTTTTTTTCCTCTGGCAGCAAGGGCGTTAACAGCTTCTGCCTGGGCTTCTGTCGCTGCCATGGAGATCAAGGCCGAACAGTTAGAGACACCTCTGTGAATAACATATTTGAGAAAGGAAAAAACTAGTAACAGAAAGTAGATGGCCAGACCAGACACTGGGTGAGAAGCTGAGAGCTATGAAGGCACGGGGCCCAGGCTGGCCGGAGAAGGGGTAGAAAGGATTCCAGGCATCTTGCTGCTGCTCATAGAACGGACCATAGTGAAGCAGACTGTCTGCCTGCAAACCCATGGAATAGAGAGAGAGAAACCAGTGATGCAGAATCCACTTGAGGCCATGCTGAAGATAGATCATGCCACAAAAGCAGCGGATGTTTTAAGAGCCCAGAAACACAGAGACGGAGCTGAGCTCGGCAGAGATCCTTTGGACAGATGTTTTGTGACAGAATTGCATTGTGGTAGCATCTGATCTATGTGCTTTGGGATGGGCTTATATATGAGGCAGTGAAGCCAGTGCTTAAAAAACTGCATCCTGTGCTGTGACTCTAAGGCAACAGAGAATGGAAGAGCTGTTGTCCCTGGGTAGAGATCTCACATGGGAAATGGTCACGAAAGACTTTTCCTTTTGTGTNGATCATGCCACAAAAGCAGCGGATGTTTTAAGAGTCCAGAAATACAGAGACGGAGCTGAGCTCGGCAGAGATCCTTTGGACAGATGTTTTGTGACAGAATTGCATTGTGGTAGCATCTGATCTATGTGCTTTGGGATGGGCTTATATATGAGGCAGTGAAGCCAGTGCTTAAAAAACTGCATCCTGTGCTGTGACTCTAAGGCAACAGAGAATGGAAGAGCTGTTGTCCCTGGGTAGAGATCTCACATGGGAAATGGTCACGAAAGACTTTTCCTTTTGTGTGAGAGAGAGAGAGAACTATATGGAAAGACAGAGAGATGGTTTCCTACCCTAAAACTGGCCAGAAATACCAGCTTGCCTGGTTTTACCCCTACACCTGTTCCCCCTCTGTTTCCTGGAAAAAAAGGGAGTATGAGATCTGTTGTAAGAGAAAGAGGGGTGGGGGGAGAAGGTTGCCTTTAAAATGATGCTTCTCACATTAAGCTCTGATCTTGTTAGTGAATAAATAAATCCTTTATATTTCTCACTTGTAGC